>CAUYQU010059421.1:0-25527 GCA_963574635.1 Cheracebus regulus
CCATCTATGATAGACAGGGAAAATGTGGCACATATACACCATGGAATACTATGCAGCCATAAGAAATGATGAGTTCGTGTCCTTTGTAGGGACATGGATGAACCTGGAAACCATCATTCTCAGCAAACTGACACAAGAACAGAAAATCAAATACTGCATGTTCTCACTCATAGGTGGGCGTTGAACAATGAGAACACAGGGACACAGGGAAGGGAACATCACACACTGGGGTCTGTCAGGGGAAAATAGGGGAGGAATAGCAGGAGATGGGGAGTTAGGGAGAGAGAGCATGGGGAGAAATGCCATATATAGGTGAGGGAGAGAAAGGCAGCAAATCACACTGCCATGTATGTACCTATGCAATAATCCTACATGTTCTTCACCTGTACCCCAAAACCTAAAATGCAATAAAAAATTTAAAAAAAAATAAGTATTAGTGTTATTACTAATTCCTTCCAAAACTATAGTTATGATAACCACATTATATAGGTGATGAAACCAAATTCAAAGATGGTAGATAACTTGAAAATATATGTAGAATAGCCAGACATGTTGGCTCACTCCTGTAATCCCAGCACTTTGGGAGGCCAAGGTGGGCGGATCACCTAAGGTCGGGAGTTCGAGACCAGCCTGACCAACATGGAGAAATGCCATCTCTACTAAAAATACAAGAATATTAGATGAGTGTGGTGGCACATGCCTGTAATCCCAGCTACTCTGGAGGCTGAGGCAGGAGAATCATTTGAATGTGGGAGGAGGAGGTTGTGGTGAGCCGAGATCGTGCCACTGCACTCCAGCATGGGCAGCGAGAGTGAAACTTCATCTCAAAAAAAAGGCAAAAGAAAAAAAAGAAGAAAAGATATATAAAATGAAAGATTTAGAATTCAAAACCTGGTCTAAATTCTAATGTGTTGTGCTTTTCTATCACTTTTTTGTTTTTTTGTATCTTCCTCTTCACCAATACCTAAGCAAATACTGCTGTTTTCAGAATGATTATTAGGAACAGCAGACCATTTGGAGGAAGAGGGATGGTTGGTTATTCTGTATCTTGGGTGGATTGAAATAGAAAGATAATAATTGCTTTTTTATACACTTTGGCTCCTTTGCTTTTCACATGTTGTTAGGCAAATGTTTTTACTCTTAAGTAGGCTTTGTTCTGCAAATCCATCTGCCTTCTTCTCTTTTGTCTTCTCTTTAAGGGAAAGGAGAGGAGGGAGAAGGAACTAAACTGGATCAGACCAAAAGCAAAATGTGTAGATAGTGAGTGGACAGTGAAGGAGCTCTGCATTGGGTCTGAAAGATCTGATTACTAGATTACAGACCCCAGAGCTAACATTTTTACTATGTTATATGATGCTGCTTCTCCTTGAGAGAAATAACATTTATTATCTTCTTAGAAGCAGAGTAAGAACTTCTAAGCTGTAAGTTTTGTGCCAAGCAGAGTTTAAGAGAAATCCAAGTTCAGATATCAAAGAGAGAACACATAAATATCAAGTTTAAGTGTCAACATTCTGAGTCATCGAGCTACACTATGTTGTCCATACTGTTTTTTGGGAGCAATTTGCAATCCAGCCATAATAATAATATTCATATATATATGTGTGTGTGTGTGTGTGTGTGTGTGTGTGTGTATACACCCATATATATGTTTATATGTGTGTATATATATATAAAACTTAAATTGAGTACTCCTAAGGTTTAGTGCTGATTTTGATTCAAGCAAACTTCTTTCTTTTATCTCAATGTATGCCGGTGTATTGGCAACCATGTTCCATTTCTACATGTATCATTTTGTGAAGACAGGTGGTAAAATGCTCTGCATGCTACTGGTGTATAGACCTACTTTTTTTTATCATTATTTTATTATTATTAATTTTAATACCAGTGTATGGACCCACTCTTAGGAGCAATGTTACAGAAATTGCTTTAGTGGGGGCAGGATGAGTGGCAGGGAAATCATTGATAATTGCATTGTTGTGTGTGTGAGAGGTGATGAGAAACTGAATTAAGTGGTGATGTGGTGACAGAGAAAAGATACGTTAAAATACCTGCAAGCATCAGGCTAGATTAATGTTTGAAATTTAAGATAAAAAGAAAGAGATTTGGGATGAAGTTAGTATCTGGGTTTTTGATGACAGGTTAAAAAGTTATAAAAGAAAAAAGTAAAAGGAACAAGTTGAGTTTTTTGTTGTTGCTTTGTTTTATTTTGTTTTGTTTTGTTTTGTTTTGAGATGGAGTCTTGCTCTGTCGCCAGGCTGGAGCACAGTGATGCAGTCTCGGCTCACTGCAACCTCCACCTCCCGGGTTCAAGCGATTCTTCCGCCTCAGCCGCCCAAGTAGCTGGGATTACAGGCACATGCCAAACGCCTGGCTAATGTTTGTATTTTTAGGAGAGACATGGTTTCACCATGTTGGCCAGGATGGTCTCGACCTCTTGACTTTGCGATCCACCCGCCTTGGCCTCCCAAAGTGGTGGGATTACAGGCGTGAGCCACCGCGCCCGGCCCAAGTTGAGTTTTAAGGATTATAAAATCACAAAGGTCATTCAGATGAAATTCAACTATATACAGTAACAAAAAGTTTTTTAAATTTTTATCTAAAACCTTATTTAATCATTTTAAAAATCTACATAAAACACTATGTGCTTCATAATAGCTTCTTTTAAGCATCATTTAGAGACATTGTTTTTATTATGTTAAGATGTAACCCAAAGCAAAATGTAGTATTTTGAAGACATTTATTAAAAATGTAAAACTAGCATTTTGAATCTAGATAAAGGTGAAGATAAAGGTAAAACTTTATCTTGATTCAAGATTTGTTTTGCCTTAATGTAAGATTCTCTGACCCAATATAAATATACTTTAATCTGGTTATTGCTGAAACACTTATAGACCAAAGTTTTACTATATTTATATTATATAGTGGGTTATATTTGTTTTAGTTAAAATGTTATCCTAAAAAGGATTTTTAAAAAACCAAAAACCTTAGCTCATTGCTTTATATCATCATAATCAAGCAGCATTCATTCCATCCAGAGACCATGTCAGACAATCGGATTAAGGCAAAACACTCAGTTAATTTGGATGAGTCAGGGACATTGCAAATACTACCACAAATCAAGAATTCTACTTTAGTATATTTTTTATTAAAGAAAGTGAATTTTATCCAGATTTCTTATATATTGGGATACAACAGTTCAGTTACTCTAGTTCACCCAGCTGTTTACCAAAATTCAGAATGGAGATTTTAATTGCGACTAAAATAAAATATGTGTTTTATTAGTAGGCTTCTATTGACATAGCCTTAGACAAGGCAGCACAACATTAAGCAACACTTTATTTCTTTATATTTGTCACAAGAACATTTTCAGTTTTAATTCTACTTGACTGTAAATAGAAAACGGTTTTGCAGCAGTGACCACAGCTTTCTTTACTATTGTTCCCACTTTCCACATAGAAGCCTAGTTTTACTACAGTGCCAAATAGCATTTCAATAACATATATTTTCTAATAGATGTGACTCTTTTTATTTGTTCCTTCTTATTAAAAAACTTATTATTTAATTTTTTTTTAGACAGAGTCTTTCTCTGTCACCCATGCTGGAATACAGTGGCACAATCTCAGCTCACTGCAACCTCCACCTCCTGGGCTCAAGCAATTCTCCTGTCTCAGCCTCCTGAGTAGCTGGGATTACAGGTGTGCACCACCACGCCCAGCTAATTTACTTATTTATTTATTTTTATTTTACTTGAAGTTCTGGGATACATCTGCAGAACATGCAGATTTGTTACATGGTATACATGTGCCATGGTGGTTTGCTGCACCTACCAACCCTAATTTTTATACTTTTAGTAGAAATGGGGTTTCTCCACGTTGACCAGGATGATCTCAGTTCCCGGCCTCAAGTGATCCACCTGCTTCAGACTCCCAAAGTGCTGAGATTACACAGGGGAGCCACCGTACCCGGTCTTCTTTGTCTATAAAATCAGAGAAACAACTCAATTCTCGGAGTTACTGCAGGAGTGAGATAATAATTGAGATATCAAGTGAGAGGGTAATATAGTAAGATACTGAGATAGTAAATACAAAGCATTTTGTAAAACTGCTCAATGTAAATGTAAAACCCTATTAAATGCAAAAAGTAACTTGTTCATTCAACAAACATTAAAAATTAAAAAAAATTAGCTGGACACAAATTGTGTGCCAGTACTAGGGATGTGAAGATAAACAAGGCAAAAGCCCTTCTTGTAAGATTATCCCAGTCTACATGGAGATATGGTAATGTAAACAAACACAATCTGTTTAATGTAATATGACAGTAAACACAATAAGGTGTGCACAGGGCTTTGAGACTACATAGAGAAGTACATATCTGCCAAGAGGTTCACTTAGGGGAATTCCTGAAGGATGAGTAAGAGTTGTTCATTATGTTAACAAGGTGAGCAAGGCAGTCTTACTTTAGGGATAGGATATCCAAAAGTAAATGTTCCTTAAAAGAAAATGTTGAGGCCAGGCATGGTGGCTCATGCCAGTAATCCCGGCACTTTGAGAGGCTGAGGCTGGAGGATTGCTTGAGGCCAGGAGTTCAAAACCAGACTGGTCAATAAAGCAAGACCCTGTCTCTATATTAAAAATAAATAATAAGTGTTAAAAAAGGGAATGTTGAGAGTTTATTTCCTGAAGATGTAGTAGCTCTATTCCTTCCAGGTTCTCTTCCTTACAATTAAAAAAGCTTGAACCTAACACTCTAAGTAAGCATAGGGAATCTCTACAAGGTGGGAAAAGGTGGACAACCTAGGGAGCTCAGGATTTGAGAAATGACTCAGTGATGAGTTCCCTGGTTTTTCTTATCGCCTCTCATACATCTCAAAAATGGTGCTACAGACACTTCCAATCCAGACCACTAATAGGCACAGAAAAAAAATAAGGTTTTTAAAAAGCCCCTTATTCCTGATAAAGGACCAGGAAAGGGGTGACTAAACAACAGAGAACATTTATGGCAACATTGGCCTTACTTCAGCCAAGTATCACCTGGTAAAACCACACCTTCCCTTATACCAGCCCTCACTTCCTGTGGTTTGAGTGGGCTCTCTGTCCCTAGAATAAAGGGATGCTCCCATTCCACTAACCAGTAGTGTCTACAAGACAGAGTGAGAAGCAAAACCACATGGTGCTACAATTCCCTGACTAGGATGGTGTCAGCAGGTTCCAGTGGCCAGCTGAGCAATTGCAACGACCTAACAACAAGATTCCCATAGCTTGAGGCAAAGCTAGACTAGTAGGTTGACAGCTCAGCTATATGGGGAGCAGTAAAGTGACCTGAGTCAGCCCATTACTTCCTTCCTCTCCAGCAGGGAATTGTTCTTACTATCCTACTTGGATATAATCAGGCAGTGCCCACTTTCACCGAGAAATATCAGCAGGGTCTAGGGAGAAGCTGAACTTCCATCATACTAATCCGCAATAAGGCTGTGTGAGTCTCATAGTCGTAAAATCAATAATCTAAATTCTTACTTCAAGCAATTAGAAAAAGAAGGGCAAAATGAAACCAAGGCAAATAGTAAAGATAAGAACAGAAATCAGTGAAATTGCAGACAAGAAAACAATGTAAAAAAATCAATGAAAACAAGAGCTGGTTCTTTCAAAATATCAATAATATTGATGAACCTATAGCAAGGTTAACAAAAATAAAGAGAAAAGACACAAAGCACAATGAAATTGGAGATATCCCTACACATATGGCAAGCATTAAAAGAACAATGAAATACTATAGACAGCTATATGCTCATAAACCTGACAACAGAAAAAAAATGGACCAATTCCTTAAAAAACACAAATCAGCCAGGTGTGGTGGCTCATGCCTGTAATCCCAGTATTTTGGGAGGCTGAGGCAGGCGAATCACGAGGTCTGGAGTTCCAAACCAGGCTGGCCAATATGGTGAAACCCTGTCTCTACTAAAAAATCCAAAAATTAGCCTGACATGGTGGTGCACACCTGTAGTCCCAGCTATCAGGAGGCTGAGGCAGGAGAATCACTTGAACCCGGGAGGCAGAGGTTGCAGAGAGCTGAGATCACGCCACTGCACTCTAGCCTGGGCAACAGAGGGAGACTTTGTCTCAAAAAGAAAACAAAAATAAAACCCACAAATCAGAAAAACTCAACCAAGATAAAACAGACAACCTGGATAGTACTACAATCATTAAATACATTAAATTTTATTTTACAAACTCCTAAAGAAGATATATCAAAGCCTAGATGACTTTACTGGAGAATTCTATCAGGCTTTTGAGAAAGAATCAACACCAATATTATAAATTATCTTCTAGCAAATAGAAGAGGTGGAAAAACTTCACAGCTCATTTTATGAGATTGTTATCATCCTGATACCCAAACCAGACAAACATCCTGATACCCAAACCAGACAAAGACAATGCAACTAAGAAAATTACAGGCCAGTATCTCTCAGAAAAATAGATGCAAAAAATTCTTTAAATATTAGCAAAAGGAATTCAACACTGTGTAAACAGAATTATATACCATGACTAAGTGGCTTTATTCTAGCTATGCAAGCCTTGTTTAATATTTGAAAATCTATCAGTCAATGAATCTGACCATCTCAATAGACTAAAGAAGAAATGTCACATTGTGGTATCAACTGATACAGAAAAAGTACTTGACAAAATCTTACACTCATTCATAATAGAAAACACTCTCAACAAATTAAGAATAGAGGGAAAGTTCCTCACTTGACAACATCTGCAAAAATCCTACAGCAAACACTATATTTAATGATGAAAAACTCAATGCTTTCCCTCCATGATCAGGAACAAGATAAGGATGTTCACTCTCACCACTTTCATTCAATATAGGGCTGGAAGTTCTAGCCCTTACAATAAGGCAAGGAAAAGGAGTAAAAAATGTACAGATTGGAAAGGAAAAATTAAAACTCTACCTATATGCACAAGACATGATTATTTATGTAGGAAATTCCAAAGTATATATGAAAACAAATTCTTAGAACTAATAGTGAGTTTAGCAAGGCCAAAAGTTAATACAATGTTAACACTCACGAATCAATAACATTTCTATATACTGACAATGAAGGTTTGCAATCTAAAATTGGAATACAATGCCATTTACCACAACTCCAAAGAAAGTGAAACATTTAAGTACTTAGTTATAAACTTAATTAATCTTGTACAAAATCTGTATTCTGAAAATTATAAAAGACAGATAAAGAAATCAAGGAATAGCCTACCTACACATTTTAAGAATAATACTGTGTTCATGGGTTGGAATGGAAGGCTCAACTAAGTAAAAATGTCATCTCTCCCCAAATATATCTTTTAATTTAATCAAGTTTCTTTCAAACTACCAGCAAAGTCTTTTGTAGACATAGACAAGTTTATTCTAAAATATATATGGAAAGCCACGCTCTCTAGAATACCTAAAATAATCATGACAAAAAATAAAGTAGAAGAAAAGGAATCACTCTATCTGATATTAAGGCCTATTATGTAGCTATATGGATCAAGACATATGATATCAGTGAATAAGTAGGCAATGAATAGGACAGAAAATCCAGATATAGGCCAACACTAGTCCATACACCAAAATGATCCTTGAAAAAGGTGCAAAAGCAATTCAGTGGAGGTTGGAGCAGGAGTTTGAACTGTATCTAGTGATCTTCATTTTTTTTTTATTATGAATTTCTTTTTTTGGTGGGGTCAGAGTCTCACTCTGTCACCCAGGCTGGAGTGCAGTGGCACAATTCCTGGACTTAAGCCATTCTCCTGCTTCAACCTCCTGAGTAGTTGGGACTACAAGTGTGTGCCACCATGCCCAGCTGAGTATTTTTGTATTTTTAGTAGAGACAGGGTTTCACTATGTTGGTCAGGCTGGTCTCGAACTGCTGACCTCAGGTGATCCACCCGCCTTGACCTCCCAAATGCTGTGATTACAGCCACCATACCCAGCCTTCTTTATGAGGCATTCTATTAAAAAAAATGTTTGAGTCCCAAGATATGGAGAACATATACAAACTACAAAATTTTTAAGTACAAAAATACAACTAGGGGTTCTAATATTTTATTTCTTCAATCCAATAGGTCACTTTATATACTTTTGAGATGTAATCACCTCCATTTGGTGATGGCCATTATAAAAAAAGAAAACTTGGTAATCTTTCTTGGTTGTTGTTTTAGTATCACATTTTATTCTATTTATTTTCCTGAAACCACTGCTCTGAAATATTACAAAAGATTAAATAATGTAGGTGATATTCTCACAGTATTAGTCAGAGCATGCTACTATTTTCTAGAGAATATTTTTTGTATTATTCATAGTGGGAAATTAACCACTTTCTGAAGGCATGAGAAATGTGAAGTAGCTTCAGTTTGCTCATTATATTTAAAATATGAGTGTAAGTTTGTAGTGCTAAGGGTGCAGAAAATAAAATGTACTTCAAAAACTTTTCTTCTAACCAATCTTCTCTTATACTTTATTCATTGAATTTCCATGCAAAATACATGGTAATGGAAAACTATAGCTTTTCCACATGTATACATACATGTATGTATACTTTTATATTCCGTTCTGCTGGAAGCTGATGAAGACTTACTGTGCTAAATACATTACCATAAAATGTTTACGTTCTCTGCTTTTTAAATTTTTTTCCTAGAGCTTATGGAAACAGCTTATAACAAGGAATCTCGGAGATTGTTATAGACAAGACAAACATTTTGTGTTGTATTTCTTCTTATGTGACCTATAGGTATACTTTGGTAAGTAAATGTTAGAAAGAATACTTTGTATATCAAGTACAATATAATCAATAAGAAATATTCCAAATGCATCATGGAGAACTTTAAGGAAGACTTCCAAGAAATATTGTGAGCATTTTTGAATAAATATATTTCCAAATCATCATCTTTAAAAACCAAAGATTTTAATAATAACAAAAAAAGCTCAAATAGAGAAAAAAAAATTGTCTACTCTAATTCTAGAATAGAACTCAACCTTTTGCCATAAATTCTAGTGAAAACTTATTTAATATAAAACAGTCTGGACCAATTTAAGGAAGGATGCTAAGAACCAGTTTACAGCTCAGTTGTAAATTCAACAAATATGTGTTCATTGATGGCACAGATAAACATAAGGGAGAGTCAAGGAGACTTCACCTGTAGTATTTTGTGACAAATAAACTTAAATTTAAATTATTCTACTTAAACATAAGTAAATAGAAAAAAAATAGGACCTTACCAAAAATTTGACCAAAAATATATATTGCGATTAAAGACATTGAAGAAATCATGGATTTTATGAAGCAGAAGTTATGATAATAAATTAAACAAAAGAGCCTGAAGTTATGATAATAAATTAAACAAAAGAGACTGAAACAGAACAAGCTAATAAATTAAAGAGCACAACAATGGTAGTGCATAACTTATGTACAAACCATGTAAAAGAAAGAAGGCAGTCAACACTTAAGAAGACCAAAACAATGATATGCTGTAGAGACTTCAGAAAATCACAAAAAAATACACTGAAAAGCAATGAATGAAAAGGTAATAGATGAGAAAGACAACAGATACTCAACAAAAAGATTATTGGCATTCCTGGAGAAGAAAACTGACCTAGTAAACACGAAAAATCAAATTCAAAATATCAACGAAAGGAACCTTTCCTGATATGAGAGATAACATAAATCTGCATCTACAAAATGACTCACTGAATCTACTTGGTAGTAAAAAATAAATAAATAACAAAGCCTGACAGTTACACATTTTTTGTCATAAATTTTATAGTTTAAATTTTAATTTACATTTTATTTATAATTATATACATATCATTATATTTATGACATTTACTTTATCCAAGAAACATTTAGCTAGAAGTATGAGGTCTCCTATAAAGGAATAAAAAGTAGGCTGACTTCAGATTTCCCTGGCAACTATAGCTCTGAGCAATGAAACAGTGTCCAAAGCTGAACAATAACTATACAAATCAAGAACCTAACCCTATCAAGATTGTCATTTACATGTATTGGCAATAGAGACATTCTCAAATACACCAGGACTCTGAAAGCATCACCTCTGTATCCTCCTTCAAAAATAAAAAATGTTTAAAGTATTTTGAGAGAAATGAATAAAAATAAAGAATTTATAAATAGTAAAGCTATTGTCCCAATCTTGGAACCTACAATTTCTATTTTGAAACTCAAAGCTGAGCAGTGACTTCTTTGTTCAGTTAGTATCTGTCTTCTCTCTGATACAATAAATGATTTGATGGTTAAATGGCCACAGAACAATAAGAAAAGAGACAGTAAGAAGAAAAGAACATTTGGTTCATAACCTCAAAATACCTCACCTCAACTGCATTGAGGAGGAAATATTTTAGCTCAAGGTTTCTGCTTACAGTTCTTTAGTTGATCTCTTTCTTCTACTACCTTATCTATTGATTTTTTTCTCAGATAGTCAGCATTTTGATTTCCAGTATTTCTAGTTTTTAAATTACACACAACATCCTCAGAAATAATCTGTTATGTCTTCATAAATATTATTTATTTTTCTTTTCTTTTTTCTTTCTTTCTTTCTTTCTTTCTTTTTTTTTTTTTTTGAGACAGAGTCTCATTCTGTCACCCAGGCTGCAGTGCAGTGATACAATCTTAGCTCACTGCAACCTCCACTTCCCGGGTTTGAGGGATTCTCCTGCCTCAGTCTCCCAAGAAGCTGGGATTACAGGCATGTACCACCACACCTGGCTAATTTTTGTATTTTTAGTGGAGATGGAGTTTCACCATGTTGTCCAAGTTGTCTTAATTCCTGACTTCGGATGATCTGACCACCTTGGCCTCTCAAAGTGCTGAGATTACAGGTGTGAGCCACAGAACCCTGCCCTGTTTATCAATTTTGCTGTTTAGTTACTTGTCCCTCTTTCATGTTACCTTTTTTAAAATTGTCAAAGGTTCTTGGCTATCTTCCCATATTTGTACTGAGATTCTCGCTCTGCCCTCACCTCTGGTTCTTGTGAAGGATTATGAGGAGGAATGAGGTAGTAGGTTGTCTTTGGAGTTTAGGTGCTACGTATCCCTGCTAGAGTTATTAGCCAATGTGAGCACTATCTGATTTCCCAGGTTTCAATGTAGACTTTTACTCATTTCAACCTGCAAGCAAATATTCCAGCTACTCACTATTCAGCCAACTATGAGGAAAGAGACAACTACCCAACTTCACCAAAAGCAAATCACCAAGCAATCACCCTATCATTTTCCTTCCTTCCACTTCTATCCATGTGCTCTGAACTCAGTTTCTACAATCACTCTCATCACCTCAGTAACCTTTTCCTGATATTCTCTACTTTTTGTCTCAGCAATTCCTTGAAATTTCTGATCTAGTGTCCTTAGTAACTGCATTTAAGCAGAGTAAAGAGTTAAAATAAAATAGAGTAAGAGAAGACCTTTGGGGAGGTGGTGTTTGAATGGAGGCCTGAATGAAATGAGCCATGATATCTTTAATATAATATAATTTGCTATTATATATTATATTATATTATTATATATCTTGAAGACTAGTACTCCACATAGGGAGCATAGCAAGAATAAAATCTCTGAGTAAAGAATATGCTTGGCTTATTTTAGAAATCCAGTAGGACTGGAGTACAGTGTGATTATTGCTTCTTGGTAGAAATGAGAAGGGAAAGACCATGACTGTGTCACACTATAATGAGGGTGACAGAAACACACACATATAAAACAATCCAAAAGGAAATGAGATCAAAATATGAGAAGGTTCTTAATTACACACCAACTGAGCATAAAAATGGGAGATGCTAATTCTGACAAAGTGGATCAAGCGAGATTTTGTGAAAGACTTGGGAAAGGAACTGACATTTAAAAAGAGGAGTTAATTTCGCATTTATATAAAAATGTGAGTTTATTTGTTGACCCTGCAATATGATTTAATCAAGGGTTTCATCATTTGTAAAGTGTTGCTGTTGTCTGAGTAGTCTAAGATGTCTCCCCAATGCGCAGGCATAGCAAATAGGAGCAAGGGGTCAGAGAAGGTTGTGATCATCACCCCTTTCTAATAAAAGCAGACTTGAAAATCGCACTCATCACAGAGGAATGAGGAAATACAAGAGGAAATTGAGAGTTTATACCAAACTTTCTTTAAAAAAAAACAACTTTATAATTCCAGTGATCAAAATATGCCAATTATAACACTGTTTAAAGTTTTACTGATATATAAACTTCAGTTTTATTAACTATTTGTAATGGTTAATATTGAGTATCAACTTGATTGGATTGAAGGATACAAAGTATTGATCCAAGGCGTGTCTGTGAGGGTGTTGCCAAGAGAAATTAACATTTGAGTCAGTTGGCTGGGGAAGCAGATCTACCTTAATCTGGTGGGCACAATCTAATCAGCTGCCAGTGAAGATAAAGCGGGCAGAAAAACGTGAAGAGGAGAGGCAGGCCTAGCCTCTCAGCCTACATCTTTCTGCCACACGGGATGCTTCCATTGAAACATTGGACTCCAGGTTCTTTAGTTTTGGGACTCAGACTGGGTCTCCTTGCTCCTTAAGCTTGCACACAGCCTATTGTGGGACCTTGTGATTGTGTAAGCTAATACTTAATAAACTTCCCTATGTGTGTGTGTGTGTGTGTGTGTGTGTGTGTGTGTGTGTGTGTATCCTATTAGTGCTGTACCTCTAAGAGAACCCTGACTAATACACTATTTAAAGAATCACATTCACCTTAGGGTGGGGCTAAGTCCATTTTCCCTCCTACTCAGCTATAGATATTATATGGAATATTATTTGAATTGTTGAATTACTGGGCTAGCAGATTATAGCGTAAGTTCTTTGAATTAAGTAGACATTCTACATCCAAATGACAAATACTTCATAGGTTACCTGTCAGATTCCAAATTGTATTGAATGGAATTTTTATTACTTTATTCCCATCACTTTCATGGAGTTTTATATTACCATTTATAAGGGTCTCTTCTACTTCAGATTTGATGGATATGCATATTATATGAAGCAATCTATATTTATGTTCCCTGGAAAGGACAGAAGTTAAGTAAACACATCTTGAAACTGCTCTTGTAAAAATGCAGTTGCACACATCATGAATATGTTATTGCTGCTGCTGCATCTGCAGTGCATTTGGCACAAACTGCTGTAGGCTTTCATTACTGCAGCAAAAGGCAAATATATGGTGCTTTTTGCTCCAAGGGGAAAATTCTGCATATTTTTTTGTGAAAGTACAATCCCCAAATTTGCATCAACTGCAACAAAACACAAAGACCATGTATTATTTCAACAGTTGTGATTTTCTATAAATTTAAGTAATTCTACATATATAGTAACCTGCAAAAGAAGTTTATTATTTTATATTATCAATGACTTCAAAATTTAGATTCTGAATGAACGTTGTCAATCTTCATTTGTTACACCAGTATTTTTGTGACCAGAATTCATCTACAAACACTGAAAATATAAATAGAAGAAATAATTTCTAATGTGCTAAATGATGTAAAAAATAGCTATTTTCTATCACTTTCATTGTCTACAATTAGCCCCATAGTTTAATTTAAAAGAATGAAGAAAATAGACATTTTAATAACCAGGTACATTTTATTTATTTTTGGGGGGGAAAAAGCTCTAAAATTAAAGTGTAGTAGTTTAGAAAATATCACAGTGGAAATCAACCCTAATCTACTGAGCCCATGACCAGTTTATTTTGGAAAAAATTAAAATTAAAATCATCAGAATAATAAGACATTGAGTTGATAAAAGATAATGTCATAAAAACTGAACAATCAGAGAAGAATGAGATTTTGAAAATTTTAAAAAGTGACAATCAAAATAAATATACTCAGAAAAATAGTTGAAAGTGTTGGAAAATAACATTACTTTGGGGGAGAAGGAAAAGATATCAAAAACAGAAAGGAAGGCCAAAAATTAAATGGTCATTGTAGGGGATAAAAGTTCTTGAAAGAACTGATAAAAAGAAGGATGATATTATAAAAGAAGTAATAAAGGAATATTTTATAAAAACAAAGATATGAGTCCTTGCATTGATAAGACCCAGCAAGGCTCCACCACATTAAATAAAAATAAAGGCACCATTATAAAATTTCAGAATATCAAGAAGTCCAAAATGTGGATGCTGAGAAGATTCTAAAACCTCAGACAGGATAATTTAAGATTCAAAGAAATAAGAAGAAAAAATGTCACTAGACTTCTCAAGAGCAACTCCCAATGCTAAAAGTCAATTAGCAATGCCTTCAATATGTTAAGAATAAAAGGAGTTTCAACTTAAAAAGTAATATCCAGCCAAACTCTTAACCAATTGTGAGGGTCAAATTTTTATCATATAAAGAGTAAAAAAAATACTTCCTGTTATGCACCTTTCTAAGTGATCAATGGATGATATGCTTCAGCAAGATAAGGAAATCAAGAAAGATCTGGGCAACAAAAAAGAGAGGTGAAGGGAATTTCCAAAAAGGGTGCAAAAGAGGTCTCTGGGTGGCAGCTATTTGTCAAGCTGAGATAGAAATCTGTCCAAATTGGAGCAAAACCCACAAAGAGTTATATAAAGGGAGCCTGGGATGTGGAAAAAATAAAAGCATAGGAATGATAGATCATCTGATGTTTGGCAGTCTTTGTAAATATTACTGCAAGGTATCTGGCAGACTTGTTAGTATTTAGGAAAACAATAGCAACTGCTATATGTAACACTTAACAAATGGATAAAATGAGACAATAATTAGCTCCAAGAAAAATTAACTGTTCTTTTAAAAAGGAGGTAAAGTTGACTCCTGAACAACACAGGATAGAGGTGCCATTCCCCACTCTGGCACAGTCAAAACTCTGTGTATAGCTTTTAAATCCCCAAAAACATAACTAATAATAGCCAACTATTTACTGGAATCCTTATGGATAACATAAATAGTTAACACATTCTGTATGTTATATGTTTTGTATATACTATATTCTTAAACTAACATAAGCTAGAGGAAGTAAAAATGTTACTAAGAAAATCATAAGGAAGAGAAAATATATTTACTATTGATTAAATGGAAGTAGAGCATCATAAAAGTTGTTCCTCATCTTCTTCACATTGAAGATGCTGAGGAGAAGGAAGAAAAGGAGGGGCTGGTCTTGCTGTCTCAGAGGTGGAATAAAGGGAAGAAAATCCATGTATAAGTGAGCCCATGCAGTTCAAACCCATGTTGTTCAAGAGTCACTCATATACTCATGGTATACCACTTGACTCAGTAATTTGCATAGTCCTAATAATGTAAAAACTGACTACTGATTTCACCAAAAAATATAATACCATGATATGGAGATAAAGAGGAGGGGTGTTAGTGCATCCAAACTCTTAACTACTGTAACATTAAATAAATTCTGCCAAACTTAATCAATCAAAACCAGGCATAGTGGCCTATGTCTAAGTAGCTGGAGCTGATACCAGGGAATGATGGATAGAGACCATCATTCCCTGGTATCAGCTACAGCTACTCGGAAGCCTGAAGATCCTCGAACACAGGAGTTGAAGACCAGCCTGGGCAACATAGCAAATACTCATCTCAAAAAACAAAAAAATTGGCTGGGATGGTGGCTCATGCCCATAATCCCAGCACTTTCGGAGGCCAAGGTGGTGGATCACTTGAGGTCAGGAGTTCAAGACAAGCCTGACCAACATGGTGAAACCCTGTCTCTACTAAAAATACAAAAATTAGCCGGACATGGTGGCATGCATCTGTAATCCCAGCTACTCAGGAGGCTGAGGCAGGAGAATCACTTGGACCTGGGAGGCAGAGGTTGCAGTGAGCCGAGATCGTGCCACTGCACTCCAGCCTGGACGACAGAGCGAGATTTCATCTCAAAAAAAAAAACAAAAACAAAATCAATGAAGAGCAGAATATGTGTCATATATAGAATTATTGATGAAAACACCAGAAACAGCAGCTAAAAATTGGAAAGTGGCTGCCTCTAGAAAGCACGACTAAAAGATAAAGAGCAGGTGCTGGACACAGCTTCTTTTTTAATATAACGGTAATATTTTATCATGCGGACAAAATTTAATAATGTGCAAGTAGAAAACAAATTGATGCTTCCTCTGCCGTTTCAAAATTAACTGTGGTCTTTTTGTTGTTACTGTTGTTTTTTTGTTTTTGATTTTTATAAAATTTCTAATAGGCACAATAACTATTTTAGGTTATCCTCAGACAATAAAGTATACTCTACTCATTTTTAAACCCAGCATAGTAACTACTGAGTTCACACTCAGGCCATAGTAGTCAAAATCCATAGTCTTTCCCAATTTAAAGTTTTTCCCAGATCCTAGCTCAGTATTGTAGGCTGGGTATGCTGATGAAAGAGAATGAAAGCCTTCTTTTCTATTTAGTGCTTTCCCTTTTCCTTAATGCCCTGATTCTTTTCTGTGGTAAGAGTACTTTTGCGAGTTTCTCCAGGATACTTTTTCCTTTTCTTTTTTTTTTGAGAAAGAGTCTCGCTGCTGTTGGCCCAGGCTAGAGTGCAATGGCGTGATCTCAGCTCACTGCAACCTCCACTTCCCAGGTGCCAGCAATTCTCCTGCCTCAGCCTTCCAAGTAGCTGAGATTACAGGTGCCCACCACCATGCCTGGCTAATTTTTGTATTTTTAGTAGAGACAGGATTTCACCATATTGGCCAGGCTGGTCTCAAACTCCTGACCTCAGGTGATCCACCCACCTCGGCCTCCCAAAGTGCTGGGATTACAAGCGTGAGCCACCAGGCCTGGCCCAGGCTCCCATCACCGAGGCTTGCTTGCTGTGGACAATAATGGCTCTCCATTGGTTACCTGTCCTCCTAGGTTGGTACCCTCAGGCTCTGAATTCAATGATAACACTTTCAGCCTATAAGATATACCATTGTAAGTTGTCTCCAGACCATGAACATCTTATGAGTCAATGGGACTCATGGGAAAGTCTCACATCCCTTCCAGGCAAAATGGAAATGTAGCTTCCTTACAAGGCAGCCTCTCACTTTTGCTCTGCTCCAGGCAGGCAACTCAGCCCACTAATTTTCACCTTTAGCCTTTCCAGATGTGAGTTGCTTATTAGTTCTCATAGTTCTCATGTTCCTTTAAAATCTAAGAGATGTGTTCAGGTGATCATAGTGATCCTCTAAGACTCCTCTCATGTATCTTGAGATGAGAATCATTCATTTCCCTCCACTTTATAGAAGTGAAAACCACATAGCACATGACAATACTTTCCGGGAATCTTCTCTTCCACTGCTTCTTTATACAGGGATATTTGGCAGCAATTTTTTTTTTTCTTTTTGCTTCTAGCCTTTAGGCATCAGCCTAAACTTAAAAAAAAAAAAAGCCTCTGTTTATTATCCTTTTTATTTGGATAACAAAGACTTTTTTTTTAAGTGGAAGCATAATAAGACATTACAATGTAAACTAAATTTTAACTCTGACTTTTTTTTTTTTTTTTTTTTGTCGGGTTTCTTGGTAAAGGAAAACTTGGAAATATGTGTCATCATAAAGCAGCAAGCTTCAGGGAAGAATCATGGGTCTGACATGCAAAAGTCACAAACTCAAATGCCCATAACATAAAATGTACATGCGTGAAGTAGTGTAACTGTGTTATAATAATAAATGTATTTGGTCTTTGTCCCCAGTTCTTGGCACAGAGTGACTAAAAACCTTAGAATTTCTTAAGTGATAGCAGTGTCTTTTGTTATTCATAACATCGTACAGAGTTCAGATCACAAATGATTTTATTCTAAGAAGGTGACTTAAGGTGGGGCCCCAAGATGACTTCAGTTTGGGTCTGGTCACCAGAAAATCCAAGTGATTAGAGGGTTGAAACTTACAGTATCACATGAGCTCTGGGAGGTGAGAGGGTCTAGAGATTGAAACTTACAAAAACTCTTAAACAAGGAGATTTGGACAGCTTCTAGGCTGGGGAAACATAGACACTGTGAGGATGGTGATTTCAGAGAGGTTATGGAAACCCTATACAAGATGCCCTGTTCCTTGATTTATGCATCTATTTTATCTGACTGTTCTTGAGTTGGATCATTTAAAATAAACTGGTAATGTTAGCACTAGAGAACGTATGTGAGTCATGTAGCCACTAAAGTATGTTAGTAGCAGTGAATCTGTATGCATCTGCAGCAACCTCAATGCTTGCCTCCTCAGAAGAAAGAATTTGACTGAGGAGCACAAGGCAGAGTGAGAGGCCAAGGCAAGCTTTAAAGCAGGAATGAAAGTTTATTAAAAAGCTTTAGAGCAGGAACAAAAGGAAGAGGTCCTAGCAGGCAACTTGAGAGATCAAATGCGTGGTTTCACCCTTGACATGGGGTCTTATATGTTGGCATGATTCTGAGGTTGCATTACTTCTCCCCTGATTCTTCCCTTGGGGTGGGCTTTCTGGATGCACAGTTGCCTGCCAGTACTTGGAAGGTGAGCATGCTCAGTGCATTTACCAAAATTGTGCATATGCTCACTTGAGGTGTTCTTTTTTTACCAGTCGAATGTTCTTAGGGGAAGGTCATATACCAGTTAAACTTTGTTATTTTTCATGCTTGTGTGCTTGAGCCTACTTGCCCAATCTCTGAGATCTTATCAGGAAGCTGCTGACCACCAGTTTTAGGTGTTTCTATATACTGGGAGACCATCATTCCCTAGTATCAGCTGCAGGCAACTATTTTAGAGAGGCAGTTTAATAACCACCTGCCCATCACCAGATAGTTATCTGGCATTCCTGGGGTCTAAGGGCTCTCCTGCCCTGTTTATATCTGACTAACTACCTACTGTAACGGTAAATGTAAATAAAGTGTTTCCCTGAGTTCCATGAGCCATTCTAGCAAATTGTCAAATCTGAGGAAGGGGTCATGGAAACCTCCAATTTATAGCCAATGGTTGAGAATTATAGGTAGACTGAGACTTGTGACTGGCATCTGAAATGAGGGTAGTCTTGTGGAACTGAACCTTCAAATCTATGGAAACTACTAATTCCAAGTTGTTGGTGTCAAAATTGAATTGACTGATTGGACACTTAGCTGGAGTCAGATAATTGTTTGCTGTCAGAAAACACCCCAGAGCAACCTTAACAAAAACTACAGTGCAATATAGTGAGAGGAAGCAACCAGTGTCAGGAAGATGGGAATGAGTGGTGGGGATTTTAAGAGTCCACATAATTTAAAGCAGGCAGCTAATAGTTTCAGCTAACTATGTAATGATTGTAAATATTCCAGTTTCAAAGAGGAACTCTTTCTTTAAAAATAAAAATGACAGCTGCTTGAAAAAAAAATCAAAAACATTTTTAAAACAAACTTGTCTGTCAGCCGGATCTAGCAATTGGGCAACCTCTGGACTGCTGATTTTTTTGCACAATGTCTGCAGTGTATCAATGCTGCTCAATAGGTAAATTATTTCTCCCTGATACTTTCTCCGAGACTATTAGTTCTAGACTATAGAACTAACAAAACTAAGGTCAATAACTCAGACCATTCAATCATTTATCAAATACTTATTGAGGACTTATTATGTATAAAGTACTATACAAAACAAATAAAACAATGCAAAGATCTACGACTATAAAACCTTCCTTTGTGTAAACATTAGGGTTGGAATCCTCAATCAAGTAGTTAATGAGTCATAGATCAAGTGTATGAAAAATAAAGACTTTCAAGAAATGAAAAATCCTTTAAAGAGAAGTAACTGATGAAAATTAAAGTATAAGGTTATCTTAAAATAAAAAGACAGTAGATTCTCATATAGAAAAGATTAACCATATTGTTGGTGACAATATCTTTTATTATAATTCTTTAATGCTATTGGAACTGGGTACACACAGAGACAAATTCTCTTTTCATAAGCAGTGGTATTAAGAATTTCTTGTATATCTTTCAGAAACCTATCCATCTCAGACTCTCAGTGGCAAGAGGCAAGACAATATCTTGAAATGAAACATCCTCTGTAGCTGGGAACTAACAACATGTATGCTTGATCAAACCAGAGTACCAATTTTAAGTCCTCTGCTTTTCCTGTGTTTCTAGAACTATGGAGAAAAATTAAATATAAATCCCTTCAATTCACATATATAAACACACCCACACCCATCTAAAATATGGTTGTGAAGATAGCCAAACAGGAACAGTTCTGGAGTTCAGTTCCCAGTGAGTGCAACACAAAGGGTGAGTTATCACTGCATTTCCAAATGAGGTACCAGGTGCATCTCAAGGGGACTCGGTGCCGAGGGGGTGTAGACCAAGAAGGGCAAGCCGAGGCAGGGTAGGGCACTGACTCACCCAGGAAGTGCAATCCCCAGTGGACCTCCCTCCATACCCAACAGAGGCCATCGGAGGCTTTGTCATCCACTCCAGCACTCTAGTTCAGATACTGTGCTTCTCCTACAGCAGTTTTTACCGCCCACAGACAAGGAGATTCCCAAGCTGAAAAGTGCTATGAGTTTCTGGCATGGCTGTTTCAGCCAGTGCCACAAATTTCCACACAAAAACTCATACAAATCCAGGTGGCTATTTCAACTGGCACCTGGAACACCTGGGAGACAGAGCCACCCATTCAACTGAAAAAGAAGGGCTGAAAACAGGGAGCCAGGTGATCTGGTTCAGTGGGTCCCACCCCTCAAAGACCAGCAAACTGAAATGGTCTGGATTCAGAGTTTCACAGCAAATGCAGCTGGACCCCGGACGGTCCAGCTCTGTGGGGAGAAAGGCATCCACCATTACCAAGGCAGTCCACCACTACCCAGGCAATCTGCCATTACCGAGGCAATCCACCATTACTGAGGCAGTCCGCCATTACCAAGGCAGTCCGCCAATGCTGATGCAGTCCACCATTACCAAGGCAGTTCTAACTGTACCTGTGTAAACAAAACTGCAAGGAAGTTTACACAGAAGCTGGGCAGAGCCTGTGGCAGCTTGGCAACACCACTGCTGGCAGACTGTAACTAGACTACCTCCTTGCTGGGCAAGGGATCTCTGAAAAAAGGCAGCATCATGCCAGGAAATTATAATGAAAGCCCCACCTTCCCAGGACAGAACACCTGGGAAAAGAGGCAGTTATGAGTTCTGCTGCAGCAGACTTAAACATACCTGCCCAGCAGCTCTGAATGGAACAACAGAGCTCCCAGCACAGCACTTGAGCTCTGATAAGGGTCAGGCTGTCTCCTTAAGTGGCTCTCCGAGCCCCATATATCCAAAGAGGCACCTCATAAAGGAGAGCTCAGGCTGACATCTGGCAGATAAGATAACAGAATAAGAAACTGGCAGCAACCCTTACTGTTCTGCAGCCCTGTGGGTAATTCCCAGGGAAACAGGGTCTGGAATGGACCTCCAGCAGTCCTGCAGCAGAGGGTCCTTACTGTTAGAAGGAAACCTAAAAAACATAAAGCAATAGCTTCAACATCAACAAAAAGGATGTCCACTCAGAGACCCCATCTGAAAGTCACCAACTACAAACACCACAGGTAGATAAATCCATGAAGATGGATAAACCAGCTCAAAAAGGATGAAAACACCAAAAACCAGAATGCCTCTACTCCTCCAAGGGATCACAACTCCTCAACAGCAAGGGAACAAAGCTGGATGGAGAATGAGTCTGACAAATTGACAGAAGCAGGCTTCAGAAGGTGGATAATAACAAACTTATCAGAGCCAAAAGAACATGTTCTAACCAAAGAACATGTTCAATGCAAAGAAACTAAGAACCTTGAAAAAAAGGTTAGACAAAATGCTAACTAGAATAACCAACTTAGAGAAGAACATAAAAAATTTAATGGAGCTGAAAAACACAGCACGAGAACTTTAGGAAGCATACACAAGTTTCAATAGCCGAATCAATCAATCAGAAGAAAGGATGTCAGAGACTGAAGATCAACTCAATGAAATAAAATGAGAAGGCAAGATTAGAAAAAAAAGAGTGAAAAGAAATGAATAAAGCCTCCAAGAAATATGGGATTATGTGAAAAGACATAATCTACATTTGATAGGTATACCTGAATGTGATGGAGAGAATGAATCCAAGCTGGAAAACACTTTTCAGGTTATTACCCAGGAGAACTTCTCCAACCTAGCAAGGCAGGCCAACATTGAAGTCCAAGAAATACAGAAAACACCATGAAAATATTCATCAAGAAGAGCAACATCAAGACACATAATCATCAGATTCACCAGGGTTCAAATGAAAAAAAAAATGCTAGGGCAGTCAGAGAGAAAAGTTAGGTTGTCCACAAAGGGAAGCCCATCAGACTCACAGCAGATTTCTCAGCAGAAACCCTACAAACCAGAAGAGAGTGGGGGCCAATATTCAACATCCTTAAAGAAAAGATCTTTCAACCTAGAATTTCATATCCAGCCAAACTAAACTTCATAAGTGAAGGAGAAATAAAATCTTTTATGGACAAGCAATTGCTGAGAGATTTCGTCACCACCAGACCTGCCTTACAAGAGCTCCTGAAAGAAGCACTAAACATGGAAAGGAACAACCAGTACCTTTCCAAAAATATACCAAATATATACCACTCCAAAATATACCACTCCAAAAATATACCAAATGGTAAAGACCATTGACACAATGAAGAAAATGTGTCAACTAATGGGCAAAAAAAAAATCCAGTTAGCATCAAAATGGCAGGATCAAATTCACACATAACAATATTAACCTTAAATGTAAATGGGCTAAATGCCCCAACCAAAAGACACAGACTGGCAAATTGGATAAAAAGTTAAAACCCATTGGTGTGCTGTATTCAGGAAACCCATCTCACATACAAGGACACACATAGACTCAAAATAAATGCATGGAGGAAGATTTACCAAGCAAATGGAGAGCAAAAACAGCAGGAGTTGCAATCCTAGTCTCTGATAAAATGGACTTTAAACCAACAAAGATCAAAAGAGACAAAGAAGGGCATTATATAATGGTAAAAGGATCATTGCAACAAGAAGAGCTACTGATCCTAAATATATATGCACCCAATACAGGAGCACCCAGTTACATATATAAAGCAGTTCTTAATGACCTACAAAGAGACTTAGACTCCCACACAATAATAGTGGAAGACCTTAACACTCCACTGTCAATAATAGACACGTCAACAAGACAGAAAATTAACAAGAATATCCAGGACTTTAACTCAGATTTGAACCAAGCAGACGTAATAGGCATCTACAGAACTCTCCACCCCAAATCCACAGAATATACGTTTTTCTCAGCACTGCATCACACCTACTCTAAAGTTGACCACATAATTGGAAGTAAATCACTCCTCAGCAAGTTCAGAAGAATGGCAATCATAACAAACAGTCTTTGGGACCACAGGGCAATCAAATTAGAACTCAGAATTAAGAAACTAACTCATACCCACACAACTTTCATGGAAACTAAACAACTGGCTCCTGAATGTTGACTGGATAAACAGTGAAATGAAGGTAGAAATAAAGATGTTCATTGAAAGCAACGAGAACGAACACACAACCTACCAGAATCTCTGGGAAACATTTAAAGCAGTGTCTAGAGAGAAATTTATAGCAATAAATGCCAACATGAGAAGCGAGGAAAGATCTAAAATCAACACACTATCATTAAAATTGAAAGAGCTAGAGGAGCAAGATCTAAAAACTCAAAAGTTAGGAGAAGTCAAGAAATAACTAAGATCAGAACAGAACTGAAGGAGATAAAGACACAGAAAAAACTCCAAAAAAATCAATAAATCCAGGAGCTGGGTTTTTTTTAAAGATCAACAAAGTAGACAGACCACTAGTTTGATTAATAAAAAAAGAAAAGAGAAAAGAATCAAATAGATTCAATAAAAAACAATAAAGAGGATATCACCACCAATTCCACAGAAATACAAACTACCATCAGAGATTACTACAAACAACTCTATGCACACAAATTAGTAAACCTGGAACAAATGGATACATTCCTGGACACTTGAACCCTCCCAAGCCTAAACCAGGAAGAAGCTGAAACCTTGAACAGACCAACAACAAGGACTGAAGTTGAGGCAGCAATTAATAGCCTACCAACCAAAAAAAGTCCAGGTCCAGACAGGTTCACAGCCAAATTCTACCAGACGTACAAAGAGGAGCTGGTACCACTTCTTCTGAAACTATTCCAAACAATACAAAAAGAGGGAATCCTTCTGAAATGATGTTATGAGACCAATATCATCCTGATACCAAAACCTGGCAGAGACTCAACAAAAAAAGAAAACTTCAGGCCAATATCCATGATGAACACAGATGCAAAAATCTTCAATAAAATACTGACAAACCAATTGCAACAGCACATCAAAAAGCATATCCATCACGATCAAGTAGACTTCACCCTGGGGATGCAAGTCTGATTCAGGATACACAGGTCTATAAATGTAATCCACCACATAAATAGAACAAAAGACAAAAACCACATGATTATCTCAATAGATGCAGAGAAGGCCTTCAACAAAATTCGACAGCCCTTTATGCTAAAAACTCTCCATAAACTAGGTATCAACAGAACATATCTTCAAAATAATAAAAGCTATTTAAGACAAACCCACAGCCAGTATCATACACAATGGGCAAAACTTGAAGCATTCTCTTTGAAATCTGGCACCAGACAAGGATGCCCTTTCTCACTCCTATTCAATATAGTATTGGAAGTTCTAGCCAGAGCAATCAGGCAAGAAAAAGAAATAAAGGGTATTCAATTAGGCAGGGGGGAAGTCAAATTGTCTCTATTTGCAGATGACATGATTGTATATTTAGAAGACTCCGTCTCAGCCCAAAATCTCCTGAAACTGATAAGCAACTTCAGCAAAGTCTCTGGATAAAAAATCAATGTGCAGAAATCACAAGCATTCCTAACAGAGAGCCAAATCAAGACCAAACTCCCATTCACAATTACTACAAAGAGAATAAAATACCTAGGAATACAACTAACAAAGGATGTAAAGCACCTCTTCAAGGAAAACTACAAACCACTGCTTAAGGAAATAAGAGAGGACACAAACAGATGGAAAAACATTTCATGCTCATGGTTAGGAAGAATACTGTGAAAATGGCCATACTGTCCAAAGTAATTTATAGATTCAGTGCTATCCCCATCAAGCTACCTAGGACCCTCTTCACAGAACTGGGAAAAACCACCTTAAACTTCAGATGGAACCAAAAAAGAGCCCACAAAGCCAAGACAATCCTAAGCAAAAAGAACAAAGCTGGAGGCATTATGCTACCTGACTTCAAAGTATACTACCAGGCTACAGTAATCAAAACAGCATGATACTGGTTAAAAAAAAAAAAAAAAAAAAAAAAAAAAAAAAAAAAAAAACATATATATATACAAATGTAACAGAACAGTGGCCACATAGGCAAACCCACAAAACAAAAACAATAAAATACCTAGGAATACAAGGAACATAAAGGACCTCTTCAAGGAGAACTACAAACCACTGCTCAATGAAATAAGAGAGGACACAAATAGATGGAGAAACATTCCATGT
>CAUYQU010059422.1:0-15826 GCA_963574635.1 Cheracebus regulus
CACCTATTGCCCAGTGTCTGGGGTCCACTTTTCAAATAATTATAAATTAAATTCCTCAATACTGCTTGCCCATATATTTTTGTTTTTTTAATTGTCTTTTTTTTTTTTTTTTTTTTTTTTTTTGAGTCGGAAGTTTTGCTCTTGTGTCCCAGGCTGGAGTGCAGTGGTGTGGTCTCAGTTCACCGCAACCTCTGCTTTCTGGGTTCAAGAGATTCTCCTGCCTCAGATTTCTGCAGTGGGTATTGCAGTTGTGTATATATTAAATGTGTTTGTTTTTCTTCCTGAAAAGCTAATATTAAGTTCATATAGTGTTTTATTATTGATGCCCTTACGGTATTACAAATTCAGATAAGCCCCGAAGTTTGTTTTTTTGTTTTTTTTGAGATGTAGTTTTGCTCTTGTTGCCCAGGCTGGAGTGCAGTGGCGCTATCTCGGCTTACCACAACCTCTGCCTCCCGGGTTCAAGCGATTCTCCTGCCTCTCAGCCTCCTGAGTAGCTGGGATTACAGGTATGCACCACCATGCCCGGCTAATTATGTATTTTCAGTAGAGATGGGTTTCTCCTTTTTGGTCAGGCTGGTCTCAAACTCCAGACCTCAGGTCATCTGCCCGCCTGGGCCTCCCAAAGTGTTGGGATTACAGGTGTGAGCCATTGTACCCGGCCAGCCCTGAAGTTATACTCATGGTTTAGACAGTCATTTGTTGAAATTTAAGAATTACCATTGGGGCCGGGGGTGGTGGCTTATGCTTGTAATCCTACCACTTTGGGAGGCCTAAGTGGGCGGATCACAAGGTCAGGAGTCCGAGACCAGCCTGGCCAACATGATGAAACCCCATCTCTACTGAAGATACAAAACATTAGCTGGGCATGGTGGTGGACACCTGTAATCCCAGCTACTCAGAGGGGCTGAGGCAGGAGAATCTCTTGAACCCAGGAGGCAGAGGTTGCAGTGAGCTGAGATTGTGCCATTGCACTCTAGCCTGAACAACAAGGTGAGGCTCAGACTCAAAAAAAAAAAAAAGAAAGAAAGGAAAAACAAAGAATTACCATTAGGCAAAAAGTTTACTATTACTGTCTTTTAATACTTTACATAAGTAGTCTCGTCTTAGTCCAAACCTGAAGCATTAACTCTTCAAATTAGGATTAGCTTATATTTTGGATAAATGCTTAAAATAATTATTGTCAAGATTACACAATCTGGCCTGTAAGGCAGAAATTTGTTAATAAAAAGGCTATAGTAAATAATTTGTTCTCTTAAACCCTTGCCCATTTCAACAGTCATTCATTTTGCAAACATTTACTGAGATCAATTATGTTTTTAGCAGAGTAAAAGATGACTGCTGAGCCGGGCGCGGTGGCTCACGCCTGTAATCCTAGCACTTTGGGAGGCTGAGGTGGGTGGATCAACCTGAGGTCAGGAGTTCAAGACTAGCCTGGCCATCACGGGGAGACCCCATATTTAAAAAAAAAAAAAAAAAAAAAAAAAAAAAAGATGACTGCTGTTGGTCAGTAATAAGAATTCAGATGCCAGGTGTGGTGGCTCACACCAGTAATCCCAGTGCTTTCAGAGACCAAGGTGGGTGGATCACTTGAGGTCAGGAGTTTGAGAGCAGCCGGACCAACATGGAGAAACCCTGTCTCTACTAAAAATATAAAATTAGCCCAGCATGGTGGTACATGCCTGTAATCCTAGCTACTCGGGAGGCTGAGGCAGGAGGTAGTAGAATCTCTTGAACCAAGGAGGCAGAGGTTGCAGTGAGCTGAGATCGCACCATTGCACTCCAGCCTGGGCAACAAGGGTGGGGAAAAAAAAAAAAAGAATTCAACATCTCATCATGCAACCATGTTTTTTTAATCTGTACCTTTTATTTTTAAAATAACCATGTTTTGAGAAAATGTTAATTTCTGTGTATCATTAGTCTACATTGTTCTGATTGCTGTAATATGTGGACTAGTAATAATAGCTCTCATTTATTTGTGTGTTACTTTATGTCAGATGCCTTACTGCTTGCTTTATGTACTTTCCAATCTATAGAATGGAGATACTGCTATCTATAGAGTAGATACTGCTCTCAATTCATTGGGTTGTTATAATGCTTGGGTGTGACCACATATAAGTATTGCTTAAATTTTTGGCACACAGCTTGTATAAGCCATGGTTATGGTCTTAGCTAATTCTCTCAATAACCTAGTAAAGTAGGTATTAACACTCTTTTTTTTGGGGGGTGGGGGAGAACAGGGTTTCACCCATGTTGGCCAGGTTGGTCTTGAACTCCTGACCTGTGATCCAACCACCTCGGCCTCCCAAAATGCTGGGATTACAGGTGTGAACCACCGTGCCTGTCTCTTTTTTTTTTTTTTTTTTTTAATAGAGACAGAGTCTCGCTCTGTTGCCCAGGCTGGAGTGCAGTGGCACAATCTTGGCTCACTGCAACCTCTGCCTCCTGGGTTCAAGCAATTCTCCTGCCTCCGCCTCCCGAGTAGCTGGGACTACAAGTGTGCACCACCATGCCCAGCTAATTTTCATATTTTAGTAGAGGTGGGGTTTCACCATGTTGGCCAGGATGGTCTCAATCTCTTGACCTCGTGATCTGCCCGTCTCAGCCTCCCAAAGTACTGGGATTACAGGTATGAGCCACCACGTCTGGCCTCTCACACTTTTTTAGAGACCAAATCTTGCTTTGTTGGCCAGGGTAGTCTCAAACTCCTGGCCTCAAGCAGTCCTCCTGCCTTGGCCTCCCAAACTTCTGGAATTACAGGCATGAGCCTCTGCACCTGGCCAGTATTACCACATTTTTCATAAGAGGAAACAGTTCAAAAATCAGCTTGCTCAGCCAAGCATGGTGGCTCACGCCTGTAATCCCAGCACTTTGGGAGCCCAAGGTGGGCCAAGGTTGAGGATTACCTGAGGTCAGGAGTTCAAGAGCAGCCTGGTTAATGTGACGAAACCGTGTCTCTCCTAAAAATACAAAAATTAGCTGGGCATGGTGGCATGCCCCTTTAATCCCAGCTACTTGGGAGGCTAAGGCACGAGAATCATTTGAACCTGGGAGGTGGAGGTTGCAGTGAGCCGAGACTGTGCCACTGCACTCCAGCCTGGACAACAGAGTAGGACTCTATCTCAAAAAAAAAGGAGAGAGGACAAGGAAGGAGGACTGCTTCAGCCCAGGAGTTTGATACCTGATTAGGCAACATAGTGAGACCTTGTCTCTACTGTAATAAAAAAAAAAAAAAACAAAATCAGCTTGCTAAAGATCATGTAGCTATGTAGTGAAAGAGTAAAGATTTCTTAAAAACTTTAAAGAACTGCTGGGATTACAGTGAACCACTATGCCTGGCCTATCTATATTTTTACTATATAACTGAGCACTAGAGTTTAATTTTGTCTGTCTTTTTTTTTTAGGCAGATTCTTTCTTTGCTGTCCAGTCTGGTGTGCTGTGGTGCAATATTGGCTCACTGCAACCTCTGCCTCCTGGGTTCAAGTGATTCTTGTGCCTCAGTCTCCCAAGCAGCTGGGACTATAGGCATGTGCCCCAACACCCAGCTACTTTTTTGTATTTTTAGTAGAGGCAGAGTTTTGCCATGTTGGCCAGGCTGGTCTCAAACTCCTGGCTTCAAGTGATTCACCCACCTAGCTTCCCAAAGTGTTGGGATTACAGGCATGAGCCACTGCACCTGGCCGTCTTCTTACACTTTGTATAGATTTGTACAATTTGGATTCTTTTCAGTTTATCTTCTTATATCTTATGTTAAATGAAGCCGTAATTTATCCTTTTTTATTACTGTGAAGTATTCCACTGTATTCTGTATCACAAATTTCTGTTGTACTTCTGTGTTACTTCCAAATTTGAGGATACTGCAAATAATGCTGCTGAGCACAGTGGCTCCTGCCTACAATCCCAACACTTTGAGATGCTGAGGTGGGAAGATTGCTTGAGGCCAGGAGTTTGAGACTGGCCTGGGCAACATAGTGAGACCCCATCTCTACAAAAACTAAAAATATTAGCCATGCGTGGTGGGGGCACCCTGTGGTCCCAGCTACTTGAGAGGCTGAGGTGGAAGGACGGCTTGAGCTCAAAAGAGATTGAGGTTGCATTGAGCTGTGATCATACCATTGCACTCCAGTCTGGGCAACATAGTGAGATGCTCAAAATGAAAAATATCATGCTATGAACATTTTTATAGTTCTTCTTCTTCCCTTCTGAACAATGCAATCCAAAGGTATTGGGTAGAACGGAGCACACTAGGTGTCTATGTAGAGGGTCAACCTGACTTTGAAATATTGGAGCTGAATGTGGGGTCAGAAGAGCACCTACAGAGGAGTGTGAACTGGCTTTTGATGTCAGCAGGTTGCAGAGGACATCCAGTAGTGGGGAAGTCCAATGCAGTGCAGATCCCCAGTGAAGTGAAAAGGATATGGAGGAGGAGGCAGCCGTGGCACCAATGGGCAATTGATTCATAAGGGGAATTGACCAAATAAGTAATCTATTAAGGATAGTGGGAACCAGGTGTCTTCCTGAAGAAGGAAGTATAGAAGAGAAAAATAGCCAGGTGCGGTGGCTCATGCCTGTAATCCCCAGCACTTCAGGAGGCCAAGGCCGGCGGGTCACCTGAGGTCAGGTGTTCAAGACCAGCCTGGCCAACATGGTGAAACCCCACCTCTACTGAAAATACAAAAATTAGCCGGGTGTGGTGGCGGGCGCCTATAATCCCAGCTGTTTGAGAGGCTGAGGCAGAGGTTGCAGTGAGCTGAGATCGTGCTGTCACACTCCAGCCTGGGCAACAGGAACGAAACTCATCTCAAAAAAAAAAGAAAACAGAGAAAAATAAGTAATTGTTTCTTGGCCTTTTGGCTAAGATCAAGTGGAGAAAAAGAAAATCTGTGAAATTGGGTTAGAATTAAAATTATCAGTGTGAAATGATTTTTGAAATATTAAATATAGATGTAATTGTGTATATTTGACAGATGAGTAGGTGTGTGTGTTCCCTGTCTCTATCCACTATAACTAGGAGCAGCAACATCCCAGTAACAACAAGCACATGTGTGCCCCTATCTTGGCTTTAAACATTATCAGAACACCTTGGAGAAATGTCTAGTTTCAGGCTGGGGCAGGGAAAATACGCGCTGAGCCTGGATTTTTTTGTTGTTGTACCAGAAAGCAAGGAAGTACTTAGATAGTAAAGGAGCCATGTCAAAAGAACACAGAATCCAGCTTGAAGGGGCTTCCACTGACCAAATCTGTGACAGTTTGAGCATCACACTAAATGATGGTGTTGGATTATAACCCATTGAATAAATTGGGAAAGCATTAATCCGTACTGATAAATAAATGAACTAAATATTTAATGAGGAGTAGGATATTTATGGACTTTCAAGTATTAGCCCACAAAATAAATACTGTATTAGTTATCAATTGCAGTGTAACAGATTACTCCTAGAATTTAGTGGCTTATAACAATAAACATTAATTCACAGTTTCCCTGGGTCAGGAACTGAGGAGTGACTTAGGTGAGTGGTTCTGACTTGGCCTCTCCCATGTGATCAGGATGTTGGCAGGAGCAGCAGTTATCTGAAGGCTCGACCAGAACTGGGAATCTGCTTCTAAGAATGGTTCACTCACATGGCTACTGACAGGAGGGTAGGGTTCCTTGCCACATGGGCCATTGTGGAGGCTGCTTGAGTGTTTTCATGGCGTGGCAGCTACCTGACCTAGTCTTCAAAGTCACACTCCATCACCATGGTTCATTCTGTTAGTTGGAAGCAAGTCATTAAGTCCAAACTACACCCAAGGAGAGGGAAGTTACAATTCCACAAAATTTGTGGACATATTTTAAAACTGCCACAATTACAGAAAGATGAAAAATAACTTCACAGGCCAAACGCAGTGGCTTCTGCCTATAATCTCAGCACTTTGGGAGGCCAAGTCAGCCAGATCACTTGAGGTCAGGAGTTTGAAACCAGCCTGGCCAACATGAAACCACATCTCTACTAAAAACATAAAAATTAGCTGAGTGTGCTGGTGTGCACCTGTAATCCCATCTACTCAGTAGGCTGAGGCAGGAGATCTCTTGAACCTGGAGGCAGAGGTTGCAGTGAGCTGAGATCATGCCACTGCACTCCAGCCTGGATGACAGAGAAAAACTCTGTGACACACAAAAAAAACTTTACAGTGGCAAAGTCTGGGAGACACTCCTTAATCAAGGGATCAAAGTGAACATCATCAGTAATAAGACAAATTGAAATATGTTACACGATAGGATACAATGAGAAGTACAAGTATCACTTCTATTTTATTCCTGCCAAAGATACTCTGATAGCCAGCCTCCAAAATGGACTGTGATGGTCTCTGTCTCCTGGTACACCCTTGTGTAATCACACATTGTGCCATGGTTGGCCTGTCTCATCAGTAGAATACAGCAAAAGTGATGGTCTTGGTCATTCACCCTGGGCAAAAAGCTGTTGTAAGTCACACTGTGGAAAGCCCAACATGGCAAGGAATTAAAAGCCTTCTGCAAATAACCACGAGTGGGCTTGGAAGCAAATTTTCCAACTCAAATTGAAGCACACTGCAAAGATACCTGGCTTGTAATCTTAAAAAAGTGTCAAGATCATGAAAAGCAAGACATGACTGAAGAACTCTTCCCTGCTGAAGGATCCTAAAGAAATGTGACAAGTGTAACTCTAGTGCTGAACTGAATTTGCTATACAGGACATTAAGACATTTGATGAAACTTAAATGTGGTCTAAAGAGTAAATAGTAGGAATGTATCAACATTAATTTCTTGATTTTGATATATAGGAGAAGGTTCTAGTTTACAGAAAATATGCAGTAAAATATTCTGAGTTGATGAGGAATCAAGTTGGCAACCTACAAGTGATTCAGGAAAAAGTTATTTGAAATGGAATTAGAACTTTTCTGTCAGGTTGTGACTGTTTGAAAATTTTTAAAGCTATAATACATAGAAGAAAAGCAATATTATAAATATTTTCTGGTATATTTGTACATGGATTTCTATTGCATACAAGTACAATTGCTGGGCCATAGAGTAAGACAGAGTAAGCATATCTTTTCAACTATTATAAATAGTTGTTGTTTTGTTTTGTTTTTTCAAAATAGTTGTACCAATTTGTATTCTTTTTTTTTTTATTTATGGGTTTAGAATTTTTTTTTTTAATATTTTTCTTTTTTTTTTAGAGACGAGGTTTCACCATGTTGGCCAGGCTGGTCTCAAACTCCTGACCTCAGGTGATCCACCTACCTCAGCCTCCCAAAGTGTTGGGATTACAGTCGTAAGCCACCACACCTGGCCCCAATTTGTATTCTTTTATTTTTTTTTGACGGAGTCTTGCTCTGTCAGCAGGCTGGAGTGCAGTGGCACAATCTCGGCTCACTGCAACCTCCGCCTCCTGGGTTCAAGCGATTCTTCTGCCTCAGCCTCCCGAATAGCTGGGACCACAGGGGCATGCCACCATGCCTGGCTAATTTTTTTGTATTTTTAGTAGAGATAGGGTTTCACCATGTTGGCCAGGATGGTCTCTATCTCTTGACCTCGTGATCTACCTGCCTCGGCCTCCCAAAGTGCTGGAATTAAAGGCGTGAGCCACCGCGCCCGGCCGAATTTGTATTCGTATCAACAGTGGATGGATGTTTCTTTTGCTACATATCTTTGCTAACATTTGCTATTGCTAGTTTTTATTTTTAGTCTTTCTGGGAGGTGTGTAGTGGTGTTTTGTTGGGATTTTAATGTGCTTTTCTTTGATTACTAATGAATACTTTTTCTTGTGTTTATTGTTCATTTACGTTGCCTAGTCCCTTTTTTTTTTTTTTTAAGACAGAGTCTCACTCTGTCACCCAGGCTGGAGTGCAGTGGCGCAATCTTGGCTCATTGCAGCCTCTGCCTCCCGGGTTCAAGCAATTCTCCTGCCTCAGCCTTCCAAATAGCTGGGACCACAGGTGTGCACTGCCACGTCCAGCTAATTTTTTTGTATTTTTAGTAAAGACGGGGTTTCACCATGTTGGCCAGGCTGGTCTCAAATTCCTGACCTCAAGTGATCCACCTGCCTTGGCCTCCTCAAGTGTTGGGATTACAGGCATGAGCCACTGTGACTGGCCCCTAGTCCCATTTTTGTACTGTCTTTTCATATTCTAATTATCTTATTTTTCTGTTATCCATCTTTATGTTTTTAATGAAAATCTTCCCTACTTGTTCTTTTACAAAGGCATTTTGGCTATTGCTGGCCTTTCAAATTTCTACTGTTTTTTTTTTTTTGAGATGGAACCTCACTCTGTCACTCAGGCTGGAGTGCAGTGGCATGATCTTGGTTCACAGTAACTTCTGTCTTCCAGGTTCAAGCGATTCTCCTGCTACAGCCTCCCAAGTAGCTGGGGACTACAGGTGTGTACCACCATGCCCAGATAATTTTTTTTTTTATTATTTTTTTGGTAGAGACGGGCTTTCACCATGTTGCCCAGGCTGGTCTCGAACTTCTGACCTCAAGTGATCCACCTGCCATGGCTTCCCAAAGTGCTGGGATTACAGAAGTGAGCCACTGAGCCTGGCTGTGTACACATTTTAGAATGAGCTTGTTAAATTCTACACCCAAAAAAACTTGGGATTTTTATTGGAATTCATTTGAATGTATACATGAATTTTGGGAGAACTGACATTTTTATAATTTTGAACCTTCCAGTCTATGAACATGGTATATCCCTTTATTTGTATAGCTACTTATATAGGTATTTAACTTAACTCAGTAAGGTTTGTTTTTTGCATAAAAGTCTCGCATTTCCAGCTGGGCGTGGTGACTCATTCCTATAATCCCAGCAGTTTGTGAGGCCAAGGTGGGTGGATCACGAAGTCAAGAGATCAAGACCATCTTGGCCAAGATGGTGAAACCGCCGTCTCTACTAAAAATACAATAAATTAGCTGGGCATGATGACATGCGCTTGTAGTCCCAGTTCCTCGGGAGGCTGAGGCAGGAGGATCACCTGAACCCAGGAGGCTCAGGTTGCAGTGAGCCGAGATTGTGCTACTGCATTCCAGCCTGGTGACAAGAGCAAGACTCTGTATTGAGAATAAAAAAAAATGCCTCACACATCTTTTCTCTGTTTTTTAGGTATTTGGTAGTTTTTAGGACATTATAAATATTATCTTTTAAAATATTCACTTTATGTAGTGACTCATGTCTGTAATCTGGGAGGCCAAAGCAGGAGGTTGCTTGAGCCCAGGAGTTCAAGACCAGTCTGGCAACTTAGAGAGATCCCATCTCTACAAAAATTTTCTTTTAAATTAAAATGTTTGTTTTAAACTGTTTTTGTGGCTGTGTGCAGTGATTCATGCCTATAATCCCAGCACTGGGAGGCCAAGGTGCAAGGATCACTTGAGCTCAGGAGTTCGAACCTAGCTTAGGCAACATAATGAGACCTCATCTTTACAAACAAAAAACAAAAACGTTATATAGCAACTCAATTCACACAATAAGAAAAAACAAAAACAAAAAACAACTCAATTCATTCTTATATGGTGCCTCTATAGCTTAATATAGAGTTCCACAAACCATGGTCACTGAATCCTGCCTGCTACCTGTTTTTGGAGGCTCATAAGCTAAGAAAGATATTTATATATGTACATATGTGATCAATTAGATGATGGGGAGCATTAACTGAACTGCAGTTGAGTGCAATCTTAGACTCCAAAAAAAGAATTTCATTTTCTTATTTGTAGCCTTCCATTATATAAAATTATACTCAAATACTGTAATTTTCATCCACAAAATAGGAAATTTGTTTTCTCTTATATGAGTATCTGTATAATATCTACAGTTTTGCCTCTTGTTCTGCGAAGCCTGTAATATTTACTACCTAGCCCTTTACAGAAAAATTAGCTGACTTGGGCCAGGCACGGTGGCTCACACCTGTATTCTTAGCAGTTTGGGAGGCCGAGGCAGGTAGATTGCCTGAGCTCAGAAGTTCGAGACCAGCCTGGGCAACACAGTGAAACCCCATCTCTACTAAAATACAAACAATTAGCTGGGCATGGCAGCATGCGCCTATAGTCCCAGCTACTCCGAAGGCTAAGGCAGGAGAATTGCTTGAACCTGGGAGGCAGAGGTTGCAGTGAGCCAAGATTGCACCACTGCACTTAAGCCTAGGCAACAGAGCAAGACTCCATCTCAAAAAAAATTTTTTTTTTGCTGACCCAAATGTAAAACCTTGCTAAACTCACTTAATTCTAATTATTTCAAAATATTTTATTTGTAGATTCATTAGGATTTACAGTGTACCTAATGCATTATCAGTAAGAAATGATGGGTTTATTTCTTCCTTTTCAATTCTTTACTTCTTTTTCTTCCTTGGCTATATCTCAGCCCAATTTCAGGGATTGGATTTCTCTCAGTCTTCTAGGTAACTAGAAGTTGGCTGAAGTTTGTAAAAACTTGGGTTTATTTGTAGGGTATAGCCCTCATTCTTAACAGTGACACAGTTTGTCTCCTTAGCTTGTAATATGTGATGCTTACCCTCCTGCGATGGACAAAACCAGCACAAAAGTTGAATTAACTCTGGATTTCCATCTTCCTCCATATCTTGTTTTGGTTATTCTTTTTTTTTTTTTTTTTTGAGATGAGTCTTGCTCTGTCTCCCAGGCCAGAGTGCAATGGTGTGATTTCAGCTCACTGCAGCCTTTGCCTCCTAGGTTCAAGCAGTTCTTCCACCTCAGCTTCCTGGTAGCTGTGCCACTAAGCCTGGCTAATGTTTGTATTAGTAGAGACGGGGTTTTACCATGTTGGCCCGGCTGGTCTCAAACTCCTGACCTCAAGTGATCTGCCTGCCATGGCCTCCCAAAGTGCTGGGAATACAGGCATGAGCCACCGTGCAAAGATGGCTGGGCGTGGTGGCTCATGCCTATATTCCCAGCACTTTGCGAGGCCATGGCGGGCAGATCACTTGAGGTCAGGAGTTCGAGACCAGCCTGGCCAACATGATGAAACTCCATTTCTACAAAAAATATAAAAATTAGCCAAGTGTGGTATTGCCCACCTGTAGTCCCAGCTACTCAGAAGGCTGAGGTGGGAGAATCGCTTAAACCTGGGAGGCAGAGGTTGTGGTGAGTCAAGATGGTGCCACTGTACTCCAGACTAGACAACAGAGTGAGACTCTATCTCAATAAAAAAAAAAAAAGAGAGAATCTCCCTCTGTCACCTAGGTTAAAGTGCAGTGGCACAATCATGGCTTCCTGCAGCCTCGAACTCATGGGCTCAGTTGAGCACCCTGTGTCAGCCTCCCAAGTAGCTGGGACTAAGGTGTGTGCCACCACACATGGCTAATTTTTATGTTTTTTTTTGTAGAGACAGGGTTTCACCGTGTTGCCCAGGCTGGTCTCAAACTCCTGAGCTCAAGTTATCTGCCTGCCTTGGCCTGCCAAAGTGCTAGGATTATACGTGTGACTCACCATGCCTGGCCCTGGCTAATTTTTAAAAATTTGTTGTAGATATAGAGTCTTGCTATGTTGTCCTGCCTGGCTGTTCTCAAATTCCAGGCCTCAAGCAGTCCTTCCACCATGGCCTCCCAAAATGCTGAGATTACAGATATGAGCCACTTCAGCTGGTCAGCTTGATTATTCTTTACCTCCTTGTTGATTCTCTGAGTCTTAAAGAAGCTTGTTAAAAATGTTTTGATGGTCTTTTCTAGTTCTGAACTGGAAAGTAGTCTGCATGACCTAGTCTGTTATTAACTGGAACTGAATTGAGGAGCCATGATTTGAATTCAACTGTATCTTAACTTCAAGATCTATGCTTTTAACCACTTATTTTATGTATTAATCCATTTTCAGACTCCTGATAAAGACATACCCCAGACTGGGCAATTTAAAAAATAAAGTGGTTTATTGGACTCACAATTCAACGTGGCTGGGGAGGCCTCACAATCATGGCAGAAGGCAAGGAGGAATAAGTCATGTCTTACATGGATGGCAGCAGGCAAAGAGAAGAGAGACTGTGCAGGAAACTCCTATTTTTAAAACCATAAGATCTTGTGAGATTTATTCACTATCACAAGAACAGCATAGGAAAGTCTTGCCCCTATGATTCAGTTACCTCCCACCAGGTCCCTCCCACAACACGTGGGAATTCAAGATTTCAAGATGAGATTTGGGTGAGGTCACAGCAACCATATCATTACACTTATTATACTTTGTTGTATTAAATCTAACATAAAGAGTAAAATGTTTATTTTTATGAATTGGATCATAGGAGTAAACATTATTTTATCCTTTATATTTTTTATAGTTTACAGGGCAAAAGTCCCAAGACAAAATTTTAAGGCTTGTATTCTATTTTTTGTTCTGTAGTGAAGCAAATAAGCAACATGTAAGATGTCAGAAATGCTTGGAATTTGGACATTGGACTTACGAATGCACAGGAAAAAGAAAATACCTACATAGGCCCTCAAGGACAGCAGAACTAAAAAAAGCTTTAAAAGAAAAAGAAAACAGATTATTATTACAACAAAGGTAGGTTTACATGTGTATCCAAAGGAATTTTTTTAAAATGTGTATTTATAGAATTTATTGAAGGACTAAATGTTTCATGCTGGTTCTCCAGATTTTAATTATATTATTACTAATGTTTAATGGATGCTTGCTATGTGCCAAACACTGTTTTAGGGTCTTCATAAGTATTAGCTTATTTAAACCTGACATCTACACTATTAAGGGAGGTAGTATTACTGTCTTTTTACATATGAAGAAACTGAAGCAAGGAGATGTTGAATGACTTACTCATTGTCACACAGCTATTAAGAACAAAAAAATAAGCATTAAATCACGCAGCCTGTCCCCCAGATTCATGGTCTTAATCATTTTGCTCTATTGCCTCAAATGTCAATGAAATGACAGTTGAATTAAGAGATAGATTATATGAGCTGACATAGAAAGCTTTATATATCAGGTATATAAAGAAGATAGAGAACAGAATATATAATATGCTATGATTTATGTTTATAAAAAGAAAAATTGGGTGGGTACGGTGGCTCACACCTGTAATCCCAACACTCTGGGTGGCCAAGGCGAGTGGATCACATAAGTCCAGTTCAAGACCAGCCTGGCCAACATGGTGAAACTCCGTCTCCACTAAAAATACAAAAATTAGCTTGGCATGGTAGTGTATGCCTGTAATCCCAGCTACTCAGGAGGCTGAGGCAGGAGAATCGCATGAATCCAGTAGCTGGAGGTTTTGGTGAGCCAAGATCATGCCACTGCACTCCAGCCTGGGCAATAGGGCAAGACTCTGTCTCAAAAAAAAAAAAAAAAAAAAGGAAAGGAAGCAGCATCTTCATAAGGGTTATTAGTTATATAATAGTGTCTTAAATATTTAAGACTTTCAAGGCAGCAGTCTTCCAATTTGTGGACATGAAACTTCTTCAAGAGTCATGCAGGAATAGGTAAATAACCGATTTCTAGATTATTCAACATTAATATACAATTCTTCCTAAAACAAATCTAGATGAGAACTTCCGTACTGGTCTGCTTTTATACTTCCCCTTTTCCAACAAACCTTCTATAATCTCACAAAAGAAAGGTATACCACTCACCCATCTCTAATCATACTTTAGTGTGTTGTCCTCATGTAGAAAAGCCTAGGTGGTTTTTCAAAATAGTAGTGTTTGTACTGAGAAAGTAAATGACCGTAACAGTTTTATTTGTTTTGAGACAGGGGCCCACTAGTTCTCACTGTGTCACCTAGGCTGGAGTGCAGTCTCTGCTCACTGTAGCCTCCCCCTCCTGGGCTCAAGTGATCCTCCTACTTCAGCCTCCCAAGTAGCTGAGACTTCAGGTGCACGCCACGACACCTGGCTAATTTTTTGCATTTTTTCGTAGAGACAGGATTTTGCCATGTTGCCCAGGCTGGTCTCAAACTCCTGACCTCGTGATCTGCCCGCCTCAGCCTCCCAAAGTGCTGAGATTACAGGCGTGAGCTACTGTGCCCAGCTAAATTCCTATTTTTAAATTTTATTTTTTCAATAGAGATGGCTCTTTGGGAATTAAATTATTTTTAAGTTTTATAGATTTAACCTGGAGAAACCTTAACCTAAATAGAATGATGGGAATGGAAAGACTTCTTACTTCAATATCACTCAATTCTCTGCATTCCTTTTGTGTTACATTCCACAAGTCATATAATAATGTATCAGTAAAAAACATTTTTAAATTGACAATTCAGTTAGGTCCTCCTTCAATTTTTGGCGGGGAAAATAGATTGTTGGGAATGGAAAGATGAATTTCTGGACCAGGCAGGGTAGCTCATGCCTGTAATCCCAGTACTTTGAGAGGCTGAAGTGGGTGGATCACTTGAGGTCAGCAATTCGAGACCAGCCTGGCCAACATGGCAAAACCCCATCCCTACTAAACATACAGAAATTAACTGGGTGCGGTGGTGTGCACCTGTAATTCCAGCTCCTTGGGAGGCTGAGGCAGGAGGATCGCTTGAACCTGGGAGGCAGAGGTTGCAGTGAGCCAAGATTGTGCCACTGCATTCCAATCTGGGTAACAGACCCTGTCTCAAGAAGGAAAAAAAAGTTGAATTTACAGGACTGTGGTGATATAATTAATTCTGGGGGGTTTTGTTGTTGTTGTTGTTTTGAGACAGAGTCTTGCTCTGTCTCAAGCTGGAGTGCAATGGCACAATCTCGGCTCACTGCAACCTCCACCTCCCAGGTTCAAGAGAGTCTTCCACTTCAGTCTCCCAACTAGCTGGGACTACAGGCATGTGCCACCACACCTGGCTAAATTTTGTATTTTTTTATCTTTTAGGAGAGACAGGGTTTCACCATGGCCAGGCTGGTCTCAAACTCCTGACCTCAAGTGATCTGCCCACCTCGGCCTCCCAAAGTGCTGGGATTACGGGTGTGAGCTACCAAACCTGGCCTAATGCTGTAATTTAAAAACCTGACTTAGCATGCATGTTGTTTGGCAGAATAATAGCAGCAAGCCATTTGTTCATTTCATTCAAATTTACCAGACTTCGTTCTTTATAAATAATATGAGTGAGGCCAGGTGCGGTGGCTCATGCCTGTAATCCCAGCACTTTGGGATGCCAAGTGGGGCAGATCACCTGAAATCAGAGTTCAAGACCAGCCTGGCCAACCTGGTGAAACCCTGTCTCTACTAAAAAATGCAAAAGTTAGCTGTGCATAGCGATGGGCATCTGTAATCCTAGTTATTCGGGAGGCTGAGGCAGGAGTATTGCTTAAACCCAGGAGACAGAGGTTGCAGTAAGCCAAGATCACACCACTGCACTCAAGCCTGGGCAATAGAGTGAGACTTCATCTCAAAAAAAAAATAAGAATGATGTGAATGAACGTAGTCTTGAAGTATTAAATTTCTGATCTTTAAAGAGTAAATAACTTGGGAGAGAGATCCAAGATGGCCATGTAGCAGCCGCTCGGGATTGTGGCTCCCAGTGACAGTGCAGAGAGCGAGTGGATGCCACAATTGCAGACGAATTTTTGATGCCCACAGACTGGGAGATTCCCGGTGAAGGAGCCACACGGGTCGCCAGCGCGACTCTTTTGGCCGGCGTGGCGCTTCTCGGTGCGGAGTGTACGGGACTGGATGCCCTTTTAGTCGGGCTCGGCCAGTCCTATCCCCACAAGGAGAACAGCAATTGGAAGTGCTGAGGACTGAGAACAAGCACAGCTGAACCCGGGAAGGCCTAGCTCTGTGGGGAAGGGGCGCACCCCGAAGGAAAACTAAGAAACAGAAAAAACTTCATCACCAACAAGCCGGACGTCCACTCAGAGACCCAATCTGAAAGTCGGCAATTACA
>CAUYQU010059423.1:0-28890 GCA_963574635.1 Cheracebus regulus
GGTGTTGAACAATGAGAACACATGGACACAGGGAGGGGAGCATCACACACTGGGGTCTGTCGGGGGGAAATAGGGGAGGGACAGCAGGGGGTGGGGAGTTGGGGAGAGATAGCATGGGGAGAAATGCCAGATATAGGTGAAGGGGAGGAAGGCAACAAATCACACTGCCACGTGTATACCTATGCAATAATATTTCATGTTCTTCACATGTACCCCAAAACCTAAAATGCAATAAAAAATAAAATAAAAAAAAGGAATATTAATTCATTTTTATATGTACAGAATGAAAAACTAGTTCAGGAAGAATTTTTTTTTTTTTTTTTTTTTTAGACAGGGTCTTACTCTGTCACCCAGGCTGGAGTGCAATGGCGTGAACTCAGCTCACAGCAGCCTTGAACTCCTGGACTCAAGTGATCCTCCCACCTCAGTTTCCTGAGTAGCTGGGACTATAAGCACACATCACCAGGCCTGGCTAATTTTTTTTGCATTTTTGTAGACACAGGGTTTCCTTATGTTGCCTAGGCTGGTTTTGAATTCTTGGGCTCAAGCAATCTGCCTGCCATGGCCTCCAAAGTGCTGGATTACAGGCATGAGCCACCATGTCCAGCCTCAGGAAGATTCTTGATGAAAAAAAAAAAGTTAGGTACATAATTCTTGATTTCTTCCCTTTATCAAACAAACACTTATTCATTATTAAAAATTTAGAAAATACAGGCATCCATTAGAGCAATTAAAATCACTCAAGCCTTTACCTGCTCATCTCCACTGGTAATGTTTTCATGAGTAGATTTTCAATCTCTCTCTAGGATCTAAATATGATGTGTTTACTTAAAGGCTTCACACCAGATCTGCTGCTTTATAACCGCCTTCTTTATTCTGTAATATATTGTAAACATTTCTCTGTGTCTTTAGATACTCTTCTTGGGACTCCATGTTTGGATCTCCTTCCATGAACACTCCCTTCGTGGAAGCTGTTTTTCTCTATCCTGGATTTCCCCTCTGGAGTCCGCTTCCACACTCTCTCAAGGAAGCCTGTCTTCCCCTCCTAAACTCCATCTCTCTCTCTCTATTCCCTTCCACTTAGTGTGGAAGCTGCTTTCCTCTCCTGGATTCCATCTTTCTGGATTTTCTCACTCAGTGTGAGAGGAGCTGTTTCTTTCTCTCTCCTTCTCCTGTTTCTCTCTCTCTTTAAATAAATCACTTTCTACAAACAAACAAATAAACAAAGACAGTCTTCTATGTAATCTATACTGGGTTGAACAGTGTCTCCCCCAAATTCATGTCCACCTGCAACCTCAGAATGTGACCCTATTTGGAAATGGGGTCTTTGCTGGTGCAATTAAGTTAAGATGAAGTCATACTGAATTAGAGTGGTCCCGAAATCCAATGAGCGGTGTCCTTATAGGAAGGCCATGTGCAATCACATAAAGAAGAAGGCCAAGTGATGGAGGCAGAGATGATAGCGATGTACCCATAAGCCAAGGAGCACCAAAAAATTCCTACAGCGTCTAGAACCTTGGAAGCCCCAAGGAAGGATTCCTAAAGGGAGCATGGCCCTGCTGACACGTTATCAGACCTCAAGTGTTCATAACTCTGAGGCTCAAGTTGGTGGCAATTTGTCATGGCAGCCTTAAGAAATGAATACACCATCTTTTTAAGTGCTTCATAGTATTCTACTATATGGTTATAAAATACTGAACTGTAATATATACCAATCTCCCAGTGTTGGGCATATTAATTGCTTCTAATTTTAAACCCTCATAAATAAATCTATACCCACATCCAAGATTATTCTGAAAGAAATGAGTAAATTTGTTGGAACAAAAGCTATGTACAACATTAAACCTTTAGATATGTCTTTTATCTTTTTTCTCTACTTGACTATGTCTTTTATTAAAAAAAAAATCACCATCCACAGCAGCATCATTGTTATTTATGTAATTTGTATGTATACTATATACACTGTAGATAATTAACCCCAATTTTTATTTTTTGGTTGTGTTATCTGCTGTCCTGAAAATTATTATTTTTATGTAATCAGGTAGGAACAAATAAAGTTTCTATCTAGAAAGATTATATAACTGTTCACCCATATTTCTAGCATTCTCAGAACAGTTGTTTCTTTTTGTCATTTCAGTTTTTAATGTATTTGGAATTCCCGTAATATGTAAATGTGGACTGGGTGCAGTGGCTCACGCCTGTAATGCCAACACCTTGGGAGGTTGAAGTAGGTGGATCACCTGAGGTCAGGAGTCTGACACCAGCCTGGCCAACATGGTGAAACCCCATCTCTTCTAAAGAATATAAAAATTAGCCGGGCGTGGTGGCAGGAGCCTATAATCCCGGCTACTTGGGAGGCCGAGGCAGGACAATTGCTGGAACCTGGGAGGCGGAGGTTTCAGTGAGCCAAGACAGCGCTGCTGCACTCCAGCCTGGGCCCCAGGAATGAAACTCCATTTCAAAAAAAAAATGTGAAACTTGCTTAATTTTCTCTTTTGGCTGGCCTGCAGCAATTAAGAGTCTGTGAATACCAGCCTTGATTTCTAGACTTTCTATTGTGTTTCTGCTTATCTACACATTATGGTGCCAATACCCACCATTTTGACAGTCAATTTTAATATTTGATAGAGCAATCGTCCCACACTCTATTCTTCTTTTTCTTTTTCTAAAATGCCTTACTGATATTCTCCCAGATAAACCTTAGAATTATTTTATGAGTATTATAGGTGATCACAATTGTATTTTGACTGAAACCGTATTAATCTGGGGAAAACTGATACCTCTACAATCTCCAGCCTTTTTACCCTACTGCATATCTTTCCATTTACCCAAACTTATCATGACTCCAGGTGTTTTCATCATTGATGCAAATTTCTGGGTACGTTTCCTCCCAAATACATTTTTTAAAACTGTTCTTATGAAGTGAATAAAAAGTACTGTCCAATTGCTTATTGATGGCATACATAAAACTACTGTTTTTTTGTGTCTATTATAAGTAGTCTCATTGTATTTTTATTTATTCTCTGGTTTTTCAGTTGATTATGGTCTCTTTGTTTTTTGTTTTTTGTTTTTTTTTGAGACAGAGTCTGGCACTGTCGCTCAGACTGGAATGCAATCTTGGCTCACTGCAACCTTCGCCTCCCAGGTTTAAGCGATTCTCCTGCCTCGACCTCCAGAGCAACTGGGATTACAGGTGTGAGCCACCATGCCCGGCTAGTTTTTGTATTTTTAGTAGAGACGGGATTTCATCAAGTTGGCCAGGCTAGTGTCAAACTCCTAACCTCAGGTGATCTGCCCACCTTGGCCTCCCAAACTGCTGGGATTACAGGCAAGAGCCACTATGCCAGGCTGCGTTTTCTCTTAGATATTACATACATTATGAAAAAAAAAAAAAAAGAAAGGGCTCATGTTTAAGTTTGGGAAAAATGATTAAGCAGCTTCATTTTTACTCCTGGACTTTTTGGAAACTTTGAACAATTAATAGAATGTGACATTCTCAAGAGTGGAATGTAAGACTTTCTCAAATTTGACTACCAAAGCCCTCCTCCTTTCTCAATCCCTCACTTGATCCTTCTCTCTCTTCCCCTGCCTCGCTCTTTTCTTTCTCTAAGTATTCCATTCCTTTTCTTTAAAGAGCTTTTTGGGAAGTTCAGCTCTAGTGTTCCATTATTTCATGCACTGCTCATTACTGATGTGAGATATGCATTATTAATAATTAAAGAAGTACTACACAGTATTCCTAGCTGGTGAATTATTTTATGGGAAATAGATATATACTTTTTACCTTCTTTTGGGCATCTATCAGGATGTGGCTTTTTTCTTCTGACATACTGATGTAATAAATTACATTAATAAATGTCCTAAATATAAATTGCCTTTCATTCTTGGAATAAATTCTACCAGTTCATGTTTTAACACAAGGTTGGATGTTATGTGTTGGTGTTTTACTTTGGATTTTTGTATTATCCATTTGTAAGACAGGTCATTATTTTCTTTTTGTATATTTTTTGTCATTTATTATATCAGGATTGCAATGAATTGGGAAGCATTTCCTTTTTTTCCCTATGATCTCATAATATTTAAAAATTAAATCAGCTTTAATTGAGGTATAACTTAAATACCATAAAAGTAATCTACTTTAAGTGCCCAATTTGACAAGTTTTGAAAAAATGTGCTTAGTGGTGTAACCACCCCAGAACTGTGGTATAGGATATTTCTGTGTCCCCAGCAGTTCCCTTGGGCTCCTCTGGAGTTATTCCCTTACTTCCTGCCAACCAATGGATCTAATTTCTAACACTATATTGCCTGTTCAAGAATGTCACACAAATGGACTCATACAGTGAGTAGACATATATTTTGTATTTTGTGTCTGACCTCTTTCACTTTGCATAATGCTTTGTTGAGATGCACCCTGTTGTTTACATGAGTTGGTTAGTTCATTTGATGGGTGGATGTACCAGTTATTTGTCAATTGTTTTTAGTTATTCTAAAACCATCATTGCAAAATTGTAACTGAGGAAATTATGACAGTGGAAGAAATCGGACCTAACTGACTCTATCTTGCTTCGAACCCTTAAGATGTTCTTGTTCATTCCTGGACACAGGCTGAGCTAACCTTGGTAAGGAGTTCAGTTCATAGTTTGAAACAAAATTGATAACAGCCCCTTCCTGAAAAGACCCCTTTATTGCCTGGGGTCCAGTCTGTCTTTGCGGGGCTCCCAAATTAGCTACAAGATTAGAAATTACAGTTCAGGGGTTATGCAGTCTCTGACTCCAAGAGTCTGAACCTCCCCAAATTGCTCCTGAGGGTAACATCACTGTATTGTAAAACATAAGATCAGTGCTTGAGCTATTTTGCAGACCCTGCACTTTGGATCAGCTGACACCACCCAGACCAGTAATCTGGCCCAACCAGTTCCGCCATCACACCAGGAACAGAAGACATTAAGAAAACTTCACTTTGACCCCCTTTGATTCCATCTCCAACCCGATCAATCAGTACTCCCCACTTCCCAAGCTGGTATCCACCAAATTATCTTTAAAAACTCTGATCCCTGAATGCTCGGGGAGACTGATTTGAGTAATAACAAAATTCGTTTCCCGTACAGCCGGCTCTGCGTGAATTGCTCTTTCTCCATTGCAATTCCCCTGTCTTGATAAATTGGTTCTGTCTAGGCAGGAGGCAAGGTGAACCCACTGGGTGGTTACAAAGTCTAGCAGGTGAAATAGGTGTGAAGTAGCAGCTCCTTGTGGATTTGCATTTCCCTAGTAATTAATGACACTGAGCATCGTTCTATATGCTTACTTGCTATTCCTGTATTTTCTATGACGGAGTGTCCTCAGTCTACTCAAATCTTTTGCCCATTTAAAAAAATTGGGTTGGGTAATTACTGAATGGATACAGTTCAATATTGACAGAGTTCTTCATATCTTCTGGATACAAATACTTTATGAGATACATATTTTGCAGATATTTTCCTCCAGTCGGTGAATTGCATTTTTATTTTCTAAACAGTGTCTTCTGTCATAAAAAGACTTTTTACTTTTGATGAGGTCCAATTTATCAGTGTTTTTCCTTTCTTTCTGTTTCAATTGATCATTGTTCATTCTTATGTCTCATCTAAGAAATTTTTGTCCGTATTGCTGGGCGCAGTGGCTCACGCCTGTAATTCCAGCACTCTGGGAGGCTGAGGTGGGTGGATCATCTGAGGTCAGGCGATCGAGATCATCCTGGCTAACACAGTGAAATCCTGTCTCTACTGAAAATACAAAAAATTAGCCGGGCGTGGTGGTGCATGCCTGTAATCCCAGCTACTCGGGAGGCCGAGGCAGGAGAATTGCTTGAACCGGGGAGGTGGAGGCTGCAGTGAGCCCAGATCGCACCACTGCACTCCAGCCCAGGAGACAGAACGAGACTGTCTCAGAAAAAAAAATTTTTTTTTTGCCCATATCAAAGTCATAAAGATTTTCTCTCATTTTCTCTAGAATTTTAATAATGTTAGCTGGTATACTTAGGTCTCTTATCCATTTCAAGTTAAATTTTTTTTATAAGATGAGGTAAGGATCAAGATCCATTTTTTATATAACAATCTAATTTTTTCAGAACTATTCATTGAACAGAATATCCTTTCCTCATTGAATTATCTCTCCTTTGTATAAAGTCAGTTAACTACAGATGTTTGTGCCTATTTCAGGATACTCTTCTATTACATGGATCTAAATGTGTCTCCTTACACCATTGCTAAACTGTCTTTACCACGAGAGCTTTATAGTCAGTCTTAAGACAAGGTAGCGTAAGTTTCTCAACTTTATTCTTTTTCAAAATTGTTTCCAATATTCTAGGCTCCCTGTATTTACATAAAAACATTAGAACTTGCTTGCCAGTGTCTAAAAAGAGCCTGCTGGAGTTTTGATGATTATAATGAATCATATATCAATTTGGGAAGAGATGACATCTTAACAATATTGAGTCTTCCAATCCAGGAACACTGTATATCTCTCCATTTAAAAAAAAAAACCCAAGCTCTGTTTTTTTTCCTCTGTAATTTGTGTGTGTGTGTGTGTGCCTGTGTTGGCGTACAGGCATTTTATATATTTTGTTAAAGTGATCTCCAAGTATTTAATATTTTTGTTGCTACTGAAAATGGCATTATTTAAAAAATTTTGAAATTGTTAATTGCTACTAGATAGAAATGAAATTGAATTTTTGTATATTGATCTTGTATCTTGTAACCTTACTAAACCCACTTATTCTAGTTGATTTTTTGGTAAATTCTTTTTTTTTTTTTTTTTTTGAGACAGAGCTTTGCTCTTGTCACCCAAGCTGGAGTACAATGGTACTATCTCAGCTCACTGCAACCTCCACCTCCCAGGTTCAAGTAATTCTCCTACCTCAGCCTCCCAAGTAGCTGGTATTACAGACATGTGCCACCACGCCTGGCTAATTTTGTATTTTTAGTAGAGACAGGGTCTCACCATGTTGGCCAGGCTGGTCTCGAACTCCTGACCTCAAGTGATCCACTGGCCTGGTAAATTCTTTCTATATAGATAATCACGTTTTCTGCGAATAAAGAAAGTTTTACGTTTTCATTTCTTATCTTTGTCTTTTTTGAAAAAAATGTTTAAAATTTCTCTTACTGGCCTAGTTAGAACCTTTAGCACAACACTGAAGAAAAGTAGTGACGGCAGAAATTGTTGCCTTGCTCCCCAGTCTCAGGAGGCACGTGTTCATAATTTCACCATTAGGTTTGATGTTAGTTGTAGGGTTTTGGTAGATGTACCTTCCCCTTCTATTTCTAACTTTCTGACAGCTGTATCATGAATGGATGTTGGATTTTTGTCTGCTTTTTCTGCATCTATTGATATGATAATATTGTTTTCTGTTTTAGTCTACTGATATAGTGATTTTTAAATGTTAAACCAATCTTGCATTCTTGTCGTAACTCCACTTGAGTTCTGCTTATTTGGGGTCTTGCCCTTTCTGGGTAGATTTAATTGGTTAAATTCTGCTAAGAACTTTTGTGTCTATGTTTATGAGGGGTATTAGTCATTTTTCCTTTTAATCCCTTTTTCTGGTTTTGCATCAGGGTATTTGTAGCTTCATGGAATGACTGATGAAGTGTTTTCTGACTCTTCTACTTTGTGCAGGAGTTTGTGGTTTATATTCTTCTTGTGAAAAAATTCTTTCTTTACCTGTGTAAAGCCATCTGGCCTTTGAGATCTCTGTGGGAAAGATTTTTGTTTGATTACTATCTTGCTATTTGTTTTCTGTTTGTCTCATCTCCTCCTCATCCTTTTTCCCCCTTTCCCTGCTTCCTTTAGGATTGAGTCAGTTTTGGTAATCTATATATTGTATTCATAGAATGCTATATATTTCACTAAGATTTTTAAAACCTTCAGCAAAAAAGCTATATAGTAGGCTTTATTTTTATATTCTATTTCTCTTTTAGGTAGCTTTCCTATTCCTTTCATTATATATTTTGAGTTTTGTTTCCTTTAGATTGGTTACACTTACCGGAGGCTTATCCTTTTCTGGATTTATCAAAGGACAATTTCTTACATTTATTTTTGAATCCTGTTAATTTATGACTTTCTAAAATTAAGTCCTCTCTGTTTTGAAAAGCAGTATATGTGGTAGTTAACAGGATGAACTCCGTGGTCAGACTGGGTTTCAATCCTGGCTCTACCACCTACTATGGCAGGATTCTGTTAACGCCTCCGTTTCTTAATCTAAAATGGAAATAACAATATCTACCTTCAAAGGTTGTGAGGGTTACATTAGTAAATGTAAAATGATTAAAGCAGTATCCAGGAAGTACTTTGCAGGGTTGGCTATTTTCTTTTTTATTATTCTGTTGTTCTCTAATTTCTTAAGCTGAATTCTCAGTTCATTTATTGTTGGCTTTTATTGTTTAATCACAGATATGTAAAGCTTTAATAAACTTTTCCCTGAGTACAATTCCTTAAGGTTTCATATTCATTTTCTTATTGTTTTTACTTTGTAATTTAATTGTTGTTTTGATCAAAGAATTAAAAGAGCATAAAAATTCTAATGTGATTAGATAATCTATCAAAGACATTAAAAGGTATGTTAGAATTTCCTATTATAATTGTAGTTTTTTTTTTTTTTTGAGTTGGAGTTTTGCTCTTGTCACCTGGGCTGGAGTGCAGTGGCATGATCCTAGCTCACTATAACCTCTGCCTCCTGGGTTCAAGCAATTCTTCTGCCTCAGCCTCCCAAATAGCTCGGATTATAGGTGCCTGCCACCACGCCCGGCTAACTTTTTGTATTTTTAGTACAGACAGGGTTTCATCATGTTGGCCAGGCTGGTCTTGAACTCTTGATCTCAAGTGGTCTACCTGCCTTGGCCTCCCAAAGTGCTGGGATTACTGGCCTGAGTCACCACTCCCAACCATTTTAACCATTTTGAAGTATATAGTTCTGTGGCATTAAATGCATTCACATTATTGTGTGGTCACCACCACTATCCACGTCTAGAACATTTTCATCATCTGCAACTAAAACTCTGTACCCAATAAACACTAACTCCCCATTCCCTAATCCCCCAGCCCCTGGCAACTACCACTGTACTTTCTGTCTCTGTGAATTTGACTACTCTAGGTACTTATATACTCAATGTCTTCAAGGATCAACCATGTTGTAGCATGCATCAGAAGTTCCTTCCTTTTGAAGGCTGGGCAACAGCCTTTTGAAGGCTGAATATTTCATTGTATGGGATTCCATTGTAAGGTGAAAGCACATTTGTTCATCCACTCATCGGCTGAAGGACACTGGGGTTGCTTCCAGCTTTTGGCTACTGTGAATAATGATGCTATGTACATGGGTGTACAAGTATCTGTTCGAGTTGCTGCTTTCATTTCTATATACCCAGAAGTGGAATTGCTGGGTCACATGGTGATTCATGTTTAATTCTTTGAGGAATCCCTTATGATATGGCTTATTTTGGGAACTCAATTTTGTGTCATCTTTTGACCACCCAAGAAGGGTTTATGAAGAGTTTATGTTTGATGCACTTGCATATTTTACATATTTCTTTTCTTTCTTTCTTTTCTTTTTCTTTTTTCTTGAGATGGTGTTTTGTGCTTGTTGCCCAGGCTTGAGTGCAGTGGCATGATCTTGGCTCACTGCAACCTCTGTCTCCTGGGTTCTAGCAATTCTCCTGCCTCAGCCACCCGAGTGCTGGGATTATAGGCATGCACCACCAAACCCAGCTAATGTTTTGTACTTTTTTTTTAGTACAGATGGGGTTTTACCATGTTGGCCAGGCTGGTCTCGAACTCCTGACATCAGGCAACCCACCCACTTCGGCCTCCCAAAGTGCTGGGATTATAGGCATGAGCCTTTGCACCTGGTCGCCCTTACATATTTTCAGTTGCTGTTGCAAATAAAGACGATCTGCTCTAAAATTCCCAAGTGACTACTCTTTTTCCTGAGAACTTTGCACACATTGCTTACTGTCTTCTGACATTCAGTAGAGAGATGAAAATATTGAGCCCTTTCTGATATGCTCCTTTTTAGTAGCTTTTTTTTTCCTGTTCATGGATGCTTTCGGAAGTTTTAAAAGTTTATAGAAAAAAATAAAAGGAAAAAAACTGCCATGTGTGGGTCTCTGCTTGAAATAGGGCAGGTCTCTTTAATCACAGAAATGATTTTTCTCAACTGAGGAAAATTCCATTCTATTTTCTGCTGCTATGCAATACATTTAATATTGCTTATTTGCATTTTCAGTTTCTCCCTTAAGAGCACCAATTAATTTTATCTTCAGTCTCTATTCTCTTTTCCTCCTATAGAGTCTTTTTCATACCTTTCTTTTTCATCTATACCAGGGATTGGCAAACACTAGTCTGTGGCCTGGCCTGTTTCTCTATGCCTGTGAGCTCAGAATGGCTTTTATGTTTTTAGAGGGTTATAAAAATGAACAAGAATATGTGACAAAGAACGCATGACCTGTAAACTCTAAAATACTTGTTGTCTGCCCCTTTACAGAAAAAGTTTGCTGACCTCTGGTCTTCACCCCTGGAAAGCTTCTCGGGTTCAGTCTCTCCATCTGTAATTCTACTTTTTCTTACTGTGTGATTTCTGATGTTGGTTCTTTATCACTGCCTTCAGTGAACATTTCAATTTCAATTACATTGGTAGTTCTTGGCAATCTTCCTTATGCCATCTTCTTTTCAGCCATGTAGTGGTGGTCTCATCTCAGCCTCTCTGCTTTCTGTGGCTTGTGCCTGTCCTTCACTATTTTCTCCTAACGCTCCAGGATGTTCTCCTGTTGTTTGCGTATTCCCTCTTTATTCACATTGGCGCACAGCAGAACTTGACCAGACTCAGTCTTGTTTTTTTTTTTTTTTTTGGGACAGAGTCTCCATTTGTTGCCCAGGCTGAAGTGCAGTGGAGTGATTTCGGCTCACTGCAACCTCTGCCTCCTGGGTTCAAGCGATTCCCCTGCCTCAGCCTTCCAAGTAGCTGGGATTACAGGCAAGCACCACTGCGCCCAGCTAACTTTTTATATCTTAGTAGAGATGGGGTTTCACCATGTTGGCCATGATAGTCTCGTCTCCTGACCCCGTGATCCGCCTGCCTCAGCCTCCCAAAGTGCTGGGATTACAGGCGTGAGCCACCATGCTCGGCCCAGACTCAGTGCCAACTGACTGTCGTCCGTTCCCTCTCTACTTAGATGACAGTCAAGGACCTGCTTCCGATGTATCACTTCTGGGCACATTTAGGGACATAGCTTCTAACAATCCGATCCCCAGCTTTGGGCTGACTTTCCCTTAGTGCAGGTGTTAGCAAACTACTGGTCGTGACCTGTGTGCCCTGCTAGGTAAGAGTAGTTTTCACATTTTTTAAAGAATTAAAAATAAATAAATAAATAAAACATTAAGAATAATATGTGTCAGAGACCCCACAAAGCCTGAAATAGTTCCTAGATGATCTTTTACAGAAAAAGCAGCCAACTGCTGCCTTAGAATATCTCTACACTGGTAGCATCTCCTCCTCCCTCCTGCTTGTTTCTCTCAACTGATGGCATGCATCCCACATCTGCAATCCCTGTAGGCACGACCACCCGCACCCTTCCCATCTCAGCTCCTATCTATAGGGTTTTACTCACTGGGCCTATAACTGAGAAGGAACCAACTAACCCCTGATTCTCGGCAATTTGTTTTTGCATAATGCTGTTTCTGTTCAGAGACAGAAAAATGCACGGAGGGGTTGTGGATGTTAGGGTGCTATTGAGGGAGTGGTGCTATTGGAGAACAGGAGGCAAGCTGCCAGGAAAAGGGGATTGGTACCTACAACCAAGAGGGATGACTCTCATTGTCAGGTGACTGTCAACCCTAGGTAACTTTGTTAAGGGTGAGTAATGGGGGATGCAACAGGTCTTCTTACTCTTACTCTTTTCTTCCTTTGTTTTTTTTTGAGCAAAAGAATTCCAATGCAAAAAAAGAAGTTGCAAAATCACTAAGTGAAGGTTTAAAGATAACAGCGTAGCATAATGATCTAGTTATAGGTTAAATAGAAAACACAATAATTAATGTTACCTGTAATCATGTACTGTTTTTCTCGCACTCTCTAGTTGTTCGTTTGTTAACAGAATGTTCCTGGGGTCAGTTACCGTGAAGAAATGGTTGGCTCGTCCAACGAAAGTGCTTTGATCCCATCGAGGTTCCCTGATGTTAATGTTTGGTGGCAGTTCTCCAGACATGGTCCCGGACTGCAAAGGGTCAAAAAGGCAAGTTCGTTCGCGCAAGGCTTACAATGTCACTACATATTTAGAAACTAAATGTTCAAGTAAAGATTTACATACTCTTCCTATTTATAAAGATAATTTTGCTATAAATGGCAAAAAGGCCATCTAAATTCACAGCTAACTTTGTCTATAAATTTCAACTGATCTTAACTAAATTTCAATCATTTCCTACATATTTCTCTTTATAAGTACACAGTATTTTAATATTTACTTGTTGGATACCCAGAATGACTCTGGAGAAAATAAAGGCATGAAAAGTTTTAGGACAGGTGCAGCGGCTCACACATGTATTCCCAGCACTTTGGGAGGTCAAGGAAAGAGGATCTCGTGAACCCAGGAGTTTGAGACCAGGCTGGGCAACATAGCAAGACCTCATCTCTAAAAGAAATTTAAAAAAATTATCCGGGCATGGTGGTGCATGCCTGTAGTCCCAGCTACTCAGGAGGCTGAGGTGGCAGGGGGGTGTGGGGATCACTTGAGCCCAAGAGTTGGAGGCTGTAGTGAGCTATGATCATGCCACTGTACTCCCGCCTGGGTGACAAAGTAAGACCATGTCTCTAAAAAACAAAAAGTTTAAAAACAATAAGTGCTAGGCACAGTGGCTCATGCCTGTAATACCAGCACTTTGGGAGGTTGAGGTGGGTGGATCACGAGGTCAGGAGATCGAGACCATCCTGATAACATGGTGAAACCCCGTCTCTACTAAAAATACAAAAATTAGCTGGGTGTGGTGGCGTGTGCCTGTAATCCCAGCTACTCAGGAGGCTGAGGCAGGAGAATGGCTTCAACCTGGGAGGTGGAGATTTCAGTGAGCTGAGATTATGCCACTGCACTCTAGCCGGCAACAGTGTACGACTCCATCTAAAAAAAATAAAATAAAATAATAATAATAACAACAGTAACATGGTCTGAAGTTTGAACCCATTTTTCTGAGTGAAACAACCAATGTCAAACTACTAAAGTTGTTTAAAGCCTACTAAAATTGTTATTCCTATTAGGAGAAATGACTAATGATAAAAAAAAGGTTTAAGTGCTAAAAATTACACAACTAAAAAAGATGCAAATTCATTCAGGCTTGTTTAGTACATAAACCACCAATCAAAAATTAAAAATCACATTCTTCAAGCTACCAGGGACATTGTGCAAAAAACACATTCGCACAGCCCCGTGAATAGGAATAACCCTGTAGCATATAATTATCCTCATAAAATTTTTATTTTCTGGCTAAAGAGCCATTACTTTTTTTCCAAAAGTAATTAATTTCTTTCTCTGAGTAATACATGTTTATTTTAGAACTGCCTTGTATTGTTATAATAGATGCTTACTGTGGTATTCTGAAAAATACAAGCTTATTACAGAAAATAAAGAATAAAGAAAGAAAATCTCCCATAATCCAGGCACTCTGAAATAATTGTTAATGTTTTGGTACATTTCCTTATAGACATTTTCTATACACGTTATTATACAATTAAAAAATTAGTTGATATCACATCTAATATAGGATATCAATTAGTTGATATCCTATGTTTTAAGATCCTGGTTTTTTTGTACATATTTAATGAGCATCCTTGAGGTCGCTATTCCTTTTGGATATATAATTACACCCTTAATGTTTTTTTTTTAAAATTAAAATTTTATTTTAATTTATTTTTTATCAGGGGAAAGCGTGAATGCAGTCCCCTACTACCACAAATCATGCAGTAGAGTTTCCCACATTTGGGGAAATCACAGCGGTCAGCACATCCGAAGTGCAATGGATATGCCTTGCCCTGGAAAAAACACCTTTGTGATCGTGGTATCTCCTCTGCCAGCTAAGTATCACCCTTAATGTTTAAGTGGTTTTGATTTTTCATCATGACACATAATGCTTACCCCTGTCTATGCATCTTTTCCCTTACAGCTGGTGATTTCCTCAGACTAGCTCTCTCTGCATGATATTAGCCGGCCAAAGGATTTTAACCACTATGAAGGCTTCAAACCACGGCTTACTTACACCTGTTTCCCTTCCCTACATTTCTCATACCAGCTTTAATTGTAATTCTCTTTTCCAGGTCACTTTTCCTTTAAGTTACTTTTTTAGTGCTTTACAGGTTCTGAGGTATATTAAGATCTGGATGTGAATGCTGGGCATTCTTGTAAGGTGTACTTTCTCAGAATCTCCAATTAACATATATCATGGACGACAGGATCAAAACTGAGCATGTGAGGTCTACAGATGTGAGGAATCCAGTGTATGGAAAACAGTAGGGCGGCAAGAGTGAGAAGGTAAAAATCAGCCCTGCTACTCTGAAGCAGGCTGCAGTAACAGACACAGAGAAAGCCAGCTGCAAAGCTAACGAGAAGCCTATTTCCCCTAGCTCACAATGCAGCTATATGGTGTCATAACAGTTCTCTTTTTTTGAGTGACCACTGCTTTCTTATCTCACTGAGAAATCTTGTTCTCTATCACCACAGAGGGCCCGAAACTTTGCTACTTGCAATCTTAACGAGAATAATGAAACATCTCACTCTTGACACAGAAAACAGACCTGGGTTTCCAGCCTAGGTGCTGAGTTTCAGATTAGCAAACTTTTGGACACAACATGATAAGTCTATCTTAACTTTGTGGTTTCCAAGGAAACAGGGATGTGGTAGTAATAGTGAGAATTATAGTTAAAAGGGAAGAGAAATCACTTGGCATTCAATTTTCTGAGAAAGTCTGTATCAGGTATCCACTGGGGAACATCACAGTTCACCTGGGCCCGAGGGCAGGCACAGGAGGGTAGAGGAGGGTGTGGGGAAGGAAATGGCTCTTGGCCTCATGTACAGTCACAGCCTGGTGCCCATCAGCATAAGGTCCACACCCAGAGCGCAGGCTGAATCCCATGCCCAGCCTTGTGCTGGACCTCCTGGAACAGAATCTCTAGAAGTAGCATAGCATTTGTTTTTTAAAAAGCTGTCCAGGTGACTGTGATGTGTTCCACTGGTTCAGAACCATTGATCTGTGTCAGCAGCTTTGCAGGAATAAATAGTTCCCTGAGGAGGGGAGTTTACTGTATTGTACAGTCTCTTCCTTCTTGCTACCACCATCATGGAATATAAGAAATGTATGTTATTGTATGGAGACATGCCTAAATTTAGAATTAGAATATATCAAATGTATTACAAAAAACAAAGGGTCCAGTTCATACATGAGAGAGCAGCACTTTTCAGACTTGTCTACAGAGGCTTGGCCTCTGCTGAGGCATCTTAGCAACCTGCAGGGCACGCAGGGGAATTCAAGAAGGTGGGTTCATACACCAGCCCCTGTCCATGAGCCACATTCTGAACTTAAACTATTGGGTATTACTCAGCATTTGTTTCTATCCTTAGAGGTCATCAAATAAATGCCATATGTAATCATACAATTGAAAAAGACACATAATCTGGGCTAATTTCCTCCCATTTCTGAATGGGCCAATAAAAGATAGAATTCCTACCTTCAAGTAGACCATAGTTCAAATGCATAACAGAATAAATTCTTAGCAGAAAAAAATCTGTTAGCTTTGTTTTTTCTAAGAGGTCTAAAAAACTGTTGCTATCTTTAATATCTATTTATTGAGCCCCTATTACATGACAGACTCTTGGGCTGTATCAGTGAACAAAGAAGACGAAAATTCTTGCCCTGCTGAAGGTGACACTGGCATGGCAGAGTGAAAGGAAAACAAGCAATAAACAAAAAAACACAAAAGATAAGTAAACTATTCATCATATTAGAAGGCAGTAAATGGTTTAGAGAAAACGAACAAACAAACATACATAGGCAGAACAGGATAAGAAGCATCATGAGCAGGGACTGTATTTTTAAATAGGGTAGTCAAGGCAGGTCTCATTGAGAAAGTAACACTGCAGCAAGATCAGAGGAAAGTGAGGAATTGAATTGAGGGAAAAGCATTCCAGGCAAAGGGAAAAGGCATTACCAAGACCTTAAGGCAGAAATGCGTCTGGTGTCTTCAAACAACAGTAAGAAGGCATGAGCTGGAGTGGAGTGAGGAAGCGGGAGATAGGAGATAAGGAGGTAAGAGAGGTAATGGTTTAGGCTGGAGTCAGACGATGTGGGTTGTGTAGTCACCGCAAGGCCTTTGCATTTTACTCTGCAGAAAATGGGAGTCATTGGAGGGTTCTGATCAGAGGACTGAAATGAATGGACTCACAATTTAAAAGGCTCTCTCTGGCTGCTGTGTGGAGAACAGACAGGGGGGAGACAAGAGTCAAAGCAGGAGGAGCAGTTGCGAGGTTACTGCAGAGATCCAGACAGAGCCGGGGGCAGCACAGAGGTGGCAAGAGGTACTGGAATTCTGGGTATTTCTTCAATGGTGTCAGCAAGATCTCTTCACACCTTAGACGTGGGATGTGAGAGAAAGAAAATGCATGGTTCCTAAGGTATTTAGAAAAACTGGAGCAGGAGAGGGCCTAGGGAGAAGACATTTTATGAAATGTCTCAGATTTGCATGAAATAAGTTTGAGACATCAAGTGGACATGTCCAGCAGGAGCAGGTCTAAGTTCTGGGGAGAAGTCTAATCTGGAAATTTCTGTGGGAGCTGTCAGACAGGTACAATATTTAAAGTCATAAGACTCATCTGAGATCACCAGGGAAGTGAAGGTAAACAGAGAAGAGATCCAAGGACAAGGACTGAAGGCACAGCCAAGTGGGCTGGGGAGTGACCGGCAGGTAGAAAACCAGGAGAGGGAGATAGCCTTAAAGATGAGAGGTAAATCTGTCAGTAGCCCAACTGGCCAAAAGGAAGACATCTTGGTAGCCAATCACTCCCATTTTTGGATAGTGAAGCGGGAGGAGGTAGATTTAATAGCAATGATAGTGGTAGCAAGAACAATACATGAAACCGCCCCTCCTTGGGGAACTGTTTTTTCCTGCAAAGCTGCTGGTGCAGATCAATGGTTCTAAACCAATGGAACAAAACAACATCACCTGGAGAGCTTTTTATAAAGACAAAAACCATCTTTTTTCTAGAGGTTCTGATCCAGGAGGTCCAGCGCAAGGCTGGGCATGGGATTCAGTATGCGCTCTGGGTGCGGACCTCATGCTGGATGGACACCAGGCAGTGGCTGTACCTGAGGCTGTGAACCATTTCCTTCCCTCCACCCTTCTCTACCCTCCTGTGCCTGCCCTTGGGCCCAAGTGATCTGTCGTGTTCCCCGGTGGAGATCTGATACAGGTTTTTCTCAGAAAATTGAATACCAGGTAATCTATCTTCCCTTTTAACTGTGATTCTCACCATTTTTTCCCTTATGCTTAATATAAATAATCAAAACAAAAATTAATATGTAGCTTTTATAGAATTCTAGTTCCTAATAACAAACTATCTCTAATTTGTTAAATAAAAGGCAACCTTTAGGGCAAGTTACTGCCATCACAGTCTCATTTTAGAATTGGTTACTTTATTTTTTATTTTTATTTTTTGAGACAGGATCTCACTCTGTCACCCAAGCTGGAGAGCAGTGGGGCAACCGCAGCTCACTGCAGCCTTGACGTCCTGGGTTCAGGTGATCCTCCCACCTCAGCCTCCTGAGTAGCTGGGACTACAGGCATCTGTCACCATGCCCAGCTAGTTTTTGTATTTTTAAAATTTTTGTATTGTTTGTGGAGACAGGGTTTCACTATGTTGCCCATGCTGGTCTTGAACTCCTGGACTCAAGCGATCTGCCCACCCTGGTCTCCCCTAATGCTGGGATTACAGGTGTGAGTCACTGTACCCAGCCAAAAATATGATTACTCTATAAAATATAAGTATTATCACGCATAAGAGCTGGGTAGCCTTAAGAATGATTTATCCCATGTGCGTATTACGTGGAAGCTGAGGTCCAGAGGGGAAACAGCTTGCCCAGCTTGCATGGCAGATGCTGACGGCGGAAGAAAGTCTGAGAAAACTCAAAGAAGGACCAACCTCCAGGGCACAGGCCTGCTTTCCATTTACCACTCTCTTCTAGCAATTTTTCTTGAAGTATGACACCAATTAATGTCTGCAGAGAACTGTATCTTGCCCCCTCCCCCTACTTTTTCCTTTAAATAAAAATGTGACCTTTATACTATGAAGTTCTGTACTACAAAAAGCTTAAGGTTACTCTATAGTACAAGTGATCAGGAATGCTGGGGAGGCCTCACAAAAAAAATGTCTTCTTTAGTAGGCAAGGAAAATGGAGAGAGATGGAGAGGGGAACCCTAACATTTTAAGAATTTCTATTACATACAAGGAATTGGGCTAGATGCTGGCCTAACCTTGCAATGTTAGAGAATATTCTATCTCATTTCTCACACAGTGTGATTTAGACATCCTATGAACATTTTGCAGTTGGAAGAATCAAGATTCTGGGATGTCACTCAAAGCCACCCCATCTTTCCAGCAAGGGAAGAAGTAGGGGTGCTTGACTCCAACTGCTTATCTGCAGACTCCAGTCAAATCCACTGAAACCCCGGCACTAGAAGCTTCTACTGCATGTACTTGTGATGGGCAGAATAATGGCTGCCAAAGATGTCCCATTCTACTCCCCAGAAGCTGTGAATATATTACTTTACATGGTGCAGGGACTTCACTGCATGATTAAGTTAAGGATTTTGAGAGATGGGGAGATGATCCTGGATTATTTGGTGGGCCCAATGTCATCACAAAGCTCCCTATAAGAGAAGGAGGCCGGGTGCGGTGGCTCATGCCTGTAATCCCAGCACTTTGGGAGGTTGAGACGGGTGGATCACAAGGTCAGGAGTTTGAGACCAGCCTGGCCAACATGGTGAAACCCTGTCTCTACTAAAGATACAAAAAAATTAGCTGGGCGTGGTGTCGGGCACCTGTAATCCCAGCTACTCAGGGGGCTGCAGCAGGAGAATCACCTGAACCCGGGAGGTGGAGAATGCAGTGAGCCGAGATTGTGCCACTGCACTCCAGCCTGGATGACAGAGCAAGACTCTGCCTAAAAAAAAAAAAAGAGAGAAGGAAGGCGGCAGGAGAGCCAGAGCCAGAGAAGTAGACATGGGGACAAGCAGAGGTTCGAGTGACACTGGGCTGTGAGCTGTGGCCCCTCGCAGGGAAAGGCTCTGCCCCAGAGCCTCCAGAAGGAAGACCCACTTGTTCCAGACTTCTGACCTCCAGAACTCTAAGATAATTCATTTGTGTTGTTTTAAGCTACTTAAATATGTAGGAATTTGTTATAACAGCAATAGGAAATGAATACAACACTGTTTCCTCTACTTAAAAAGTATTTCAAGTTGTACTACAGTGGCATAAGAAATACCAATTGGGTTTGATAATCTGTGTTCTCCTGTTCCCAGAATTAAAAAAAAAAAAAAACAGACTAACCAGGAATGCCACATTAGCATTCTCACAAAAACAGCTGATCTCAAATCAGATAACATTTTAATTATTAACCATGATCCCATGTTTCAATTAGGTAAGCCTTCTTTCACGCATGAGCTTACTTCCACCTTCAAGCACAGGAATAGCTTGCACTCCAAATAAATTGATCTATTTTTAAAAAACAGGAGTCCCACTTAAAAAAAAAAACAAACATCAAAACTTATTTCCTATTCCATATTAAAATCAACAGCACTGAGCATGGTGGCGCGTGCCTGTAATCCCAGCTACTTGGGTGGGACACAGGTGGAAGGACTGCTTGAACCTTGGAGACTGGAGACCAAACATAGCAATCCATCTATAAAATCAATGGGGCCTGGCAAGCATGCTGACATGGAGCGCGCCTTATGCATGGGGCCTGGGCTGAGGAGGGTGTGCCTAGGCACGCCCTGGGCTGGCTCCACTTTGTGCCGGGAGTCTATTCAGGGAGCGAGATGCTGGCATCCCTAGGCCTTGGCTGCTACGTGGGGATCCCCAGAGTGTGCCCCCCTTCCACCCGCCAGGGTCAGGGCTGGCCGGGCCACTTGGTTGGTCCGCAGCATCCCAGCGTGCACCTGCTGGCCCTGTGGCCGGGCAAGGCAGAGATGCACTGAGGGCATCTGTCCCGCACACCTGGTACTGATGAATCAGTAGGGCTGGGTCATGGGGCAGTGCTGCTGAGGACACCGTTGTAGGGAGGGAATGAGGTCATTAGGTGGGGGCGATGGTGCAGGAATAGCCTTGGTTTTCCCGTGGTCTGGTTAATGCAGCCGTCCATCAGGCAAATTAAGGCCCCTGGGCTTGCCCAGGAATTGAAATTGGGTAAAGATCAGACATCTTTTTTGAGAAGTGTCTTGAGCACTGCTCACAGTCTTTCATGACCTAAGATAGGGACAGTGCTAGGACAGATGCTTCTCAACTCTGGATTTCTGTAGACTGCGCTGGAGGAAGTCATCATGTTGCACAGCCTTGTGATGACACTGGGGACAGTGTGAATAATCATGAAACCACAGAGACTTCAAAAAGAAACTTTTGGAGAAGAAGATATTTGTGTTTCCATTGCAGATGCGGCAAGGATGATGAAAAATGTCCCTCAGAGGGACAGACCGCACAGGATGCCAAATGTGTTTAAGAGCGTGTGGATGCATCAGTTTCACGGCACCTGAAGCAAGTGAAATGCCAGGGAGAGTGAGGAGACAGTCAGTGGGGAGGATGCTCTCTTTGCCCTGTCTACCTGAGGCTTTGAGAGTTATATGGAGTGCTGGGGCGGTGCCTTCAGGCATTTAGAGGCTAGGAGACGGGAGCAGGCCTCAGCCCACCACAGACACAGAGGGACCCAGGGAAGCTGTGGCAGAGGCCCTTGCTGAGTTGTTACTAGCTGGCTTCAGGACCGTAGAAAGGCAGCAGCAAAACATTATGGTTAATGCAGTGGCACACTGGCAGGTTTCTCATGTCCAGCAAGCTTAGTGTTCATGATCTGAAGAAATGGAGGAATGGGGCACAGAGGGAAGAGAAAGGGGCTAGAACAGACATGCTAGAAGGAAATGATTGGTGACAGGTGGTCTCTCTCTATTTCAGTAGCTGTAATGTGGCTTCCTGGCACTTGGCCAGTTGAGGAGTTAATTCTAAGAATCTTTTTCATGAATGGTTTTAAAGCAATACTTGGATTTTAAAGGTATTAAGACATTTTGGTGGGGTATGAGAAAAAAGTGGGACTTAAAATTCTGTGGTTGGCTGATGCCACTTATGATAAGAAGAAAAGTGACTTTAAGGTTTTGTCACATAAAGACATTCTCACAATGATGTTGGCTATCTGGAACTGTTAATAATTATAACATTATACTGCATTTAAATGAACAGATTATTTTACAGATGATATACATTGAAAAATTAGTTTACCCCTAAAAAGAGACAGAAATAATCCTGTAGAGAAATTAAGCACTGCTTAAATTCAATCTCTTAACTAAGGTTTTGAGTAAATAGAGTTTCACGGAGTCTCATCCCGATATATTTCTGAAAGTCTTTTTATTGATTCATTCACAAACAAAATTAACTTATGCCATCTGTATCCACTGAAGGCCTCTTATGCACTCAATAATGGCTTAGTCCTGGGTTTGCAAAGATCCAACACATAGCTGTTTTTTCTGGCTCACTGCTGCTGATGGAGGCCCCCTGCCCTGTGGCATAATCTCCCACGCATCTACCCTGATAACCTATGGAATGAGAACTGGACTTAAGCAAATATAATCTAGATTTCAGTCTTGATTCTGTCATCTCCTTTCTAGACATATGACTGGGTGAATTACTTTACATCTCTGAGCCTCGATTTTGTCATCTATAAAACAGAGACAAGAGTTGGCTCATAGAGTTGGTAGGATTAGCAAACTGAGGAGTATAAGAGACCTTTATTAAAGTGCCAAACAAAAGTGGGATCATTGTTAACAAGCTGGTTTTCCATGAGTGGAAGCTCCTGTCCTCCCTGGCCATAGTCCTGTGCATAAATACAGCTCCAGGTGCTGGGAATGGCTGCCCGAGCTTCCTGAAAATGATCAGAAACAGATAAGAAAAATAATTTATCTCCAAGATAAACTTTATTTCAAATTTTTAGCTGTATGCTAAGAACATGCTTAACTACTGGAGAAAAAAATAATTTTCCAAAATTTTGTAGAAAACAAGGCTGGGCGCGGTGGCTCACACCTGTAATCCCAGAACTTTGGGAGGCCGAGGCGGGTGGATCACGAGGTCAGGAGATCGAGACCATCCTGGCCAACATGGTGAAACCCTGTCTCTAAAAAAACTACACAGACATGGTGGCATTTGCCTGTAGTCCCAGCTACTCAGGAGGCTGAGGCAGGGGAATCGCTTGAACCTGGGAGGCGGAGGTTGCAGTGAGTCGAGATTGCGCCACTGCATTCCATTCTGGTGACAGAGTGAGACTCCAACTCAAAAAAAAAAAAAAAAAGAAAAAAAGAAAAAACAAAACAAGTTAGCAGGGAATGTGCTTTATCAGGAATTAGTAACAAAGACCTTTAATCTTGGCTAAAGATTAACAATGATAACTATGCTGTTAAGCTGGAAACCTGTTGGTTAAAACTACTGTATTTTGAAAGAGTTATGAAAGGGTCTGATTGCCCAGTTTGTTTACCTAGGGCCAGGCAGGTGTGAGACAGCCTGTCAGTCACTGCTGTCACTGACTAGGGGACATAACGGAACACCCAGACACTAGGCTTTCCATGCATTGTTAGATTGCTAAATCCTTATGACAGCCCTCCAAGATATTTTCCCCTGTTTTACAGAGCCACTTGGAGAAATTTAGTACCGTGCCCAAGATGACACAGCCTTCACAGTTCTTCTATCTGACTTTGAAACTCAATTCTGAGCCATCAGAGGCCAGAGAAGATGTGCCTGCAAAGGACAATCACACTAACTCAAGGAGCCTAAAAGCAAATTTCCTGATTTCTGTTTGGGCTGGTCATCTGCACACCTTTCTTATGGGCATGGCCACATAGGAGATCAAATTATAGATCAGAAAGCTGAATTCTGTGCAAAGCATTAGATTCATTCAAAGGGTATTTACACCCAGCAATGGATTTGTGTTGCATATGCTTCCCTACTCCAGGAACAGCCCTGCATGGAGACATAGGGCCTGCCTAGAATCAGGAAGACAGGGCGAATCAATGCCTCCTGGCTTTCCCATTGTCATGTCCTCCCCACCAATGCAGATCCCACTATTTTATTAACTTTAAAACACCCATGTATCATCTCATATTCCAGTCCTCAAGATCAACTATGAGTGTGGATTTCTTAAGCAGTGTCTTAGCTTTGCGCAGTGGCAGTATCATAGCCAATGAAGTTTATCCGAGGTGTGATTATTGCTGATTAGAAACTTAGGCAGTATCTTAGGATGGGTAATGTTCTTACCAGTTAAAAAACATTCTATTGATTTCTATTTGAGATGGTTGTATCAGCCTGCCAAAAATGACAAACACTACAAACTGTAATATGTTAGATATATTCAGATGAAGTTTTACCATCAACTTATATGAATCAACTTAGAGGTGATATATACCAAAGTTTATAAAACTATTTTACAAATTAACAGCTGCTAAAGAAAAACTTAGTAACTCTGATTTTGTAATTAAGTGTAGGTTTGATACATATTCTAACTTAATGATTTTTCACTTTCTGGACAATAGCCCTTTGTTCTTCCCTTTTTAAAAAATGAATTCACTACATTTGATTTCTTACCTCTAATCACAAAGGAAAAACTGGTCACATTCATGGTTCTACTCTAACTGAAGGCAGCTCACCACTACTACACAACAGGATACAGATGCCTAGGCTTCAAGAACAAAGCTAGATGATGGGTCTGGTCTTACAGCCTTTGCTGCCCTGGCTGTCTTCTCAGCTTTCTTTGCAGGAAGTGAGGAGCAGGAAGGGATATTCCCCACTAGTTGGTGCCCATCCCCATGGGATTTCATACAACTTTTACAGAAAATTAAGAACATGCTAAACACTTCACTGATCCTGAATTATGACACCCTTTGCCATATAGGTTCCTTTCTAAAAACTGTAACCACAGATATCATTTTCTGAACATCCATGTAGCCTGAAAGCCTCAATCTAATCTCTGAATACCTACTGAGCTGAGATGGGAGCTGATAGCTCCACTCTGCCAAACACTGCAGTTTTGAAAGTGAGACACCTGCTTGGTGCTGAGGGGAGAAAGGACCTGTTTGAGGTCCCAGAACTTCTTGGGAGCCTCCCCATTCATCCGCCCAAACAGTTCCCTCTCATCTTTTATATCAAGTCTGAGGCTATAGGAGCTGCAAAGCCCCCTCATTTACCTGGATACTCCCTGAGCACCTATAACAATGCCTGGAACATTGAAGCAGCTTAGTAAACGGGGAATGGACAAAGAAGAGAGAATCCAGAGGCACCCAGGTCAAAATCTAGAAGTCAAGGCAGAAGACAGATTAGGACTGTGATAAATGTACAAGGAAAAAGCTATGGGGGTTCAGAAAAGACTTGCCTATGGAGTAGCTAAGTGCCCAAGCTCTGGAGTCAAGCAGATCTAGGCTTTTTCATTCAGGCAGTCAACAAATATCCATTGAGGGCCTTCTTGGTGCAGGCAATTGTTAGGTGCAGGGGATAGATAGGCTGAGCAAGACAAAATAGGCTCTGTTCACACGAGGAGAAGAAAACAAGTAAACACCTTTAATTTCAACTAGTGACAAAAGACACTAAAGAAAAAGCCCAGAGTTTATGTTACAAAGGGTGTATGTGGGGATGAGGGTGCAATTTTAGACAGCATAGCCAAGGAGAAGCATCTTTGAGAACGCAGTATTTATGACTGAGACTCAGATGGCCTTGTACTATGGATGGCCAGCTGTGTGACCTTGGGCAGGTTACTCAACCTCTCTGAGCCCCGGTTTTCTCATCTGGATTATAGAGCCAACACCCAATACCTTGCAGAGCTGGAAGAGTATAAAAGTCTATGAACCTAAGCCAGCTGGCACGCACTGGGTAGACTGTTTATTGTCATTCTGGGCAGGTTAGAGGCCAGTGACAGATGTCAAAGCTCAGGAGAAAAGCATTAAAATGCAAGGTCCCCGTGGGACCAACCACTATTCCAAGAATCGACTTCCTTGCACATCGCCTCCCTACTGGATTGCGAGTTCTAGGGCAGGGACCAGGTGGCCTCCACTCCGACCTCCAGCACCAGGAGTCAAAACCGAGGGCGCGGAGAGTCCGGCCAGACACTGGGCCACCTGGCCGCCGCTGTCCCCAAGGCAGCCATCTTGGTGTCCCCGTGGCGGGTTCGCCACGCAGCCGCCGGGGACAGCGCGGCCAGGCGCGCAAGGGAGGGGCGGAGGGCCCTTCCCACCGGGGACGAGGCCCGGGGATGCTGGAAGCGAGGAGCTGTCCGGCAGCAGGGCGGCAGGGATCCCCAGGTGCAGGGACCCCCGGCCCGCGAAGGGGCTTCCGACCTCCGAGCCCAGGGTCTCGCGCAGCCGGACCGCTCGTGCACGGCCCGAGCCTGCGCGCCTGCGCCAGGCCCCCTGCGCGTTTCCCACCCACCCGGCTGGGCCTGATGCCCACGACTCACCGCTTCCCCCGGGCCGCCGCCCGCGCCGCTCTCAGGTCCCGCTCAGCGCAGCCTCAGCCGCCACCGGAAGCGCTTCTCCCGCCACGGCGGTTCCGCGCGTCCCCGGAGCGCGTCCTCGCACTGGCCTGTGAGCGCGCGCCCGGGCCCAGGAGCCACGAGGCCCCGGGACCCGCCCTCCCGGTCCAGGCCCGGCCCCACGCCCGCGCCTCAGCTTCTGGGTTCGCGACCGCGCTGTGGCGCCACCAAAACTCCAAGCCCCAACCTCATGGTGGTGTGGGGCTCTGCGCGGGCCGAGGCCGCTGTTTTCCATTTGGGTTTCTCTTAAGGGACTGCTTCTTTATCATTTCCCGGGGCCTGGCGTAGCCAGCATCCATTCATGCACTCAGTCATTTTACCCAATTAAAGTGTGGAGCTTGGCAAGACTGGCTCTACAAGGCGATTTTAGGACTTTACTGCCACAACCTGATTTATGTCTTTAAAAAAATCACTCGGTCTCCTTTATGGAGAACAGGCTGTGTGGGAGGCGATGTGCAGGCAGAGAGGCTGAGAGACTGCTTAGCGAGCTGCTGTGGTTACCCAGGAGAGGGATCGTGGTGTTTTGGACCAGGTTGATAACCTGGGCATATTTAGAGGCCAATTAAATCTAATAAATGGTGAATTATATAATATTACACAGAAAGATTCCATTTTTAAAGATGTAAATTCTCCCCCAAATGACCTGTGACAATTCCAAAAAAATTTTTTGACAACACTGGTGCGCATGGTGGAGTGTGTGTTGTAACTGCACAACCAGGCTATAAAATGTATGTGAAAAAATAAAGAGCCAGAAATAGCCAGACAAGGTTTGAAGAAAAGAGCAAGGCAGAGTGACTTGTCCTAGAGACATAAAATTTGTTATAAAACAATGGTAAATAAGAAAGGTGGTGTGTTTGCTCTGGGGTCAACAAAGAGCTTCATGCAGCCAAATAGAGTTGCCAACCATGTAGAAACCTGCACATGTAGAAACCTGCTGTGAGTTGGCACCACAGGTCAGGAGAGAAAGGTTACATATTCACTAAACATTACTGGGACAGCCGAATCCCAACCTTGTATAATACAGGAAACTCAACTCCAGGTGGCTTAATGATCCAGGTACAAAAAACAAAACTTCTGAAACTTAGGCAATATGTCACAGATACTTTAAGTGATATTTCTTATCCTTCAAATTCCTATGAATGTTTAACTAGCTTTTTCTCTGTATCATACCCTGTGCAAGTGTTGGGCTCAAAAAGATACATAAAAGATCTTCCTTTCTTGGCCAGGAGCAGTGGTTCACACCTGTAATCTCAGCACTTTGGGAGGCCGAAGTGGATGGATGACCTGAGCTCAGAAGTTTAAGACCAGACTGGGCGACATGGTGAAACCCGTCTGTACCAGAAATACAAAAAATTAGGTGGGCATGATGATGTGTGGTCCCAGCTACTCAGGAGGCTGAGGTAGGAGGATTGCTGGAGCCTGGGAGGTGGAGGTTGCAGTTAGCTGAGATTGTGCCACTGCACTCCAACCTAGGTGACAGGATAAGACCCTTTCTTTCTCACACATAAAAGAAAAGAAAACTAATAATTATTTAAAAAATTTACAAAGGAAAAAACCCAAACCAGTTTCTCCAAAGAGCTTATGGGCAAGGAGATAGACATGTAAATACTTGTTTAAAATAAATAGTAACACCTCAATAGAGAACTTGCAACAGTAGTATATGGAATATATTGTATAACTAAGTGCCATGAGAACAAAGAGAAGGGATTGAGTAGTTGCCTGCAGAAGGGGCATGTGGAAGAGGTTTAGTAGATACAAATGTATCAATTGTCTGTTGCCACAGTCGTGCTATATGACAATCACAAAACATTGGGACTATGCAACAGTAAACATTCATTTTTGTTCCTGAGTCTATGGGTTGGCTGGGAGGTTCTGCTGACCTGAGCTGGGCTCTGCAGAGCTTGCTCATATATCTGTGGTCACCTGTGGGCCATCAATGACATTACTGATCTTGGCAGGGCTCTCTCATATGTGTGTCTGGGGCCTCAGCTAGGATAACTGGGTCAGGATGGCTCTGCTCTATGTCTCACTCCTCCAGCAGGCTGGCCTGGACATGCTCACATGGCAAAGGCAGAGAAAGGAGAGGGTAGATGCACTCAAGCCCTCTTGAGGCCAAGGCTTGAAACTGGCAATCCTTCAATTCCAAGGCCAGGTCACATTTCATTTCCAGGGTAAAAGCGGGTCAGAAGGCCAGCCCCTACTCAGGGTGAAATAGACTTTATCTTTTGATGAGAGGAGCTGCCAAGCAACATGGTAAGCAGGTGTGGACATGCAGACTGGTGGAGAATTGTGGATCTTTTTTCTTCAAAAATTCTGTTACACGTGGTTTTCATCTTTCCAGCATCTCAGTTTCTCTTGGGGAATTCCTCTCCCCAATTTCTTTTGATTTTGTCTGATTATCAATATGGGACTTGATCTCCTCCTGCCTGCCACAGTCATGGGTACATAGCCCAAGCTAGGCCAAGCAGAATTCTGCCCCACATTTATATGAAGGCGCTGAGGAAGAGAAGTCACCTCTCCTCCCCACCTTCCTTCCCTACCACACACATATATTGGGGCAGCTAAGCTAAGAGAATGTGGATTAAGGGCTGCTAGAGCTGTGGAAGTGAAGCTAGGCTAAAAGATGTAAGAGAGACAGAGGTCAGATGATATCATGTCAGGTCCTGGACTCAGCCAAGCCCGAGGCTAGATCTGCCTCCTCCTGGGCTGTCAGCTACGGGAGCCAATAACTCCCACCCCCCTGCCGCAACTCTTTTCTTTTCCCTTCCTTTTCTTTCCTTTTTCTTTTTAATATATTTTTTTTTTTAGAAAAAGAGAGAAAAGGAGAAAGAAACAGCAAAAGAAAGAAAAAAAAGAATGAAAGAGAGAAAGAAAGAGGAAGAGAAAGACGGAGAGAGAATAGGATTCTTGTTTTATTGCTCAGGCTAGAATACAGTCTAAAAATGGGTATTAAACACCTCTTTTATGCCAATAATTGTGCTTAACAATGGAGACAGGAAGGAATAGGGGATGAAAATAACAAATAAGCAGCCAACCAATATTTTATTTAAACCTGTGAAATGCTATGCAATT
>CAUYQU010059424.1:0-10361 GCA_963574635.1 Cheracebus regulus
ATCCCACTACTGATCAGCACGGGAGTTTTGACCTGCTCCGTTTCCAACCTGGGCCGGTTCACCCCTCCTTAGGCAACCTGGTGGTCCCCCACTCCTGGGAGGTCACCATATTGATGCCGAACTTAGTGCAGACACCCGATCGGCATAGCGCACTACAGCCCAGAACTCCTGAACTCAAGAGATCCTCCAGCCTCAGCCTCCCGAATAGCTGGGACTACAGGCACGTGCCACCGCGCCCGGCAAGAAAACTATTTCTATACATGCGTATATGTACATATGCATGTTTTTACAGGAAACTTCTGTAAGGATACACAGCAAACTGATAACCACCATTTTTGTCTCATTTGCATTCTTTTCTTGATCTGTACTTTTCAGGGCATTATCTATATTTATTCCTTTTAAAATATATCACTTAATAAAAATAGTGGCATTTTTTTTTTTTTGAGACAGGATCTGGCTGTCACCCAGGTTGTAGTGCAGTGGCACAATCACGGCTCGCTGCAGCCTCAACCTCCCACACTCAAGCAATCCTCCCACTTCAGCCTTCTGAGTATCTGGGGACAGGTATGTGCCACCATACCCAGCTAATTTTTTGTTTTAATTTTTGTAGAGACAAGGTCTCACTATGTTGCTCATGCTGGTCTCAAAATTATGGGCTCAAGCTGTCCTCCTACCCTGGGCTCCCAAAGTGCTGGACTTAGAGGCGTGAGCCATCATGCCTAGTCAAAAATAGTGAATTCTTTAAAAACAGTGTGACAAAAAGGACATTCAAGGATTACTTTAATATTACCTTGAATAGGAAAATAATTATAAAAAAGGGCCAGTAAAAATTACTTGATACTTTCCTGAAAAACAGCTTACTTTTAGTTTATTAAACAAAACATAAAAATCTCCCAACTTTTATGTTCTGTGGAGATGTATATTCTAACAAACCTATTAAAGAATCCTTGCAATCAGATAGCTCTTATTAATTAAAGTCTTACTGATACTAATTTATCACAATATTTAGTGAGGAAAAAATGTTTAAAATAATGAGAAATAATAAAGTGAAAACATTTTAAGTTTTACAAAACATCACACCTTCTAATTTTTGTAATCACCTATAATAATATCACCTAACACTCAGTTAAAATCAAACATTGTTCTAAAAATAAATTAAACATCCTCCCTACAGGGACTATTCATTTAAATGAATTTGAAATTTTTAAATGGCTTCTGTCTTCAAAAAACAAAGAAGTAGACAATGGTGGTAGGTAAGGCTTTATCTAAGCAATCACAGGCTTGGACAAAGGTCTAAGCCATAATGAGTTAATGCTCAAGCATAGGTTGTCATTTGTTTGCAGCTGTGATTCTGAGATAAAGGACTCAGTTTCCTATACATTCACAAAGCATTTATGTTAAATTTTGCACCAAAGAATAAAATCTCTAACCTAGTTAAATGGTAAACCTTGACACACAAAATAACCATTGTGATGTTAATTTTCATAAACACATCATGCAAAAAGCATATCACTACCATGAGAGAAAAAGTTGGTTTTGCACATTGACAGATGCAGTCCCACAATCCGAAGTAAGGTAAACCTCTGTAATAAGCTTAACCTAGCTGTGGTGACAACTCAACTCCAAGGGAGGCTAGTGTCAGAAAACAGTCCTGTCTGAAATGCCTGGGTACTGACTACCATTTGTTATATTGATTTGATTAGTTTTCATCTCAGTGGTGAGTGTGGTACTCCCAAGAGATTTTTCATTACAAATGTAAACTCTTCCAGAACACTAAAAGTATTTGAGACTCTGATCTGACAATATGTCCTAAGAAAATATAAAAGCTCATAGCATATTAGTTACTAACAGTATCAAAATCAACATTTAAAAAGTGTAATAACGCTGTGAGTGACTATATTTAAAGAAAGATAGTCTCAGAAAAAAATAAGCATTTTTAGAAACTAAGCACAGTTCTACTTTAAAAAGCAAAGTGTAACAATTCTTTTGCAATGTTTACTGATTTCTCATAAAGAAACCTATATGAATCCAGCAAAAACACTAGTTTTAAAAAAAATTAGATGTTATTTCACAAATGTGTTACCTACTATAACATCTATTCTGATACTTTGAGCTATATTAGACCAAACCTTAGGAAAATGTATGTATAACTCTGAAGATAATATATAAGTAGAGAACTACAAAAACAAGCAGAAACAACACAATATATCTAAAATAAATACATTACCAGAAATGAAAAAAGAGTGTATCTTCTTTAAAAAGAATAAAAGCTTGATAGCAGAGACAGTATAAGTCCAAAATACTTCAATCAATAAACCAAAGATTAAAACGCATATTTGACAGAAGTGTTATGATTCCAAGTATTCTCAGAAAGCTCACAGCTCAATAGCTTGTTTGTTCACTATGCAACTTTCATGTGCTTTTAGAGTTCTGAATTACTGCCAGGCCCTAAAAGTCCTAAAAAACTGTATTATTCTAGACTATTTAAAACACATATAATTGTCTTAAGAAAAATAAAAATAAAAACCAAACACCTAGCCAAAATTCAACTGTGACTTATCCACCTACTTATTAGAACATGTTATATTTCCTGATATAAAGGTAATTAAAATCTGGTCCAATACCAGAGTAGGCAAATAAAGGAATGAAAAAAAAATAGAAAACACAAGGTACAGTAGTGGCTCATGCCTATAATCTCAGAATTTTGGGAGGCAAATGACTTTTGCCTCTCAAAAGGGGCAAAAATGACTTAAGCCCAAGAATTTGAGACCAGCCTGGGCAACATAGCAAAACCCTGTCTCTACAAAAAATACAAAAGATTAGCCAGGCATGGTGGCATGTGCCTATAGTCCCAGTTACTCAGGAGGCTGAGGTTGGAGAATCACCTGAGTGTGGTGAGCCATGATCCTGCTACCGCATTCTGGCCTGGGGGTAGACATAAGACCCTGTCTCAAAAACAAAAACAAAAACAGAAAGAAAAAAAAAAAAGAAAAAGAAAAAACACACACAAAAAAACCCCTGCATCATATAAAGTACTTTCAATTCTTAAATTACCCAGCAATTCTATTACAAATGGGATTTTATGCTGCAGAAATAAAAAAAAACAAACAAAGACATATGCAAAAACAAAACAAAATGGGAAAGAAAAGATCCTTCCATAGAAGAATGGACAAATTACTATGTATCATATAGCTTACAAGAATGAGGCAGAATTATACATAGTGATATGAGAAGATGACCAAAATCTCTAAGGCAAAATATCTTAGGCAAAAAAGTAACTTGCTATAGTTAAGTAACAATCTAGTTTTCTTTTTTGAGAGATAGATATCGCTATATAAAATTAGTTATATATAGTTTTTATATAAATTATATAGCTATTTATGTTAGGATATATACAGGAAAAGGCTGGACAAAGATTCACTTTAATGGTGGCTATTCTTGGAGAAAGGGACTTTCACTTTCTAAGTTATATGCACCAAAAAATATTAAAATGTACAGAATGAAGTATTTCTACCTCTTGGAATTTATCCCAAGGAAATAAGGATGTATCAAAAAAATCAACTATAATGATATTCATAGCATAACTTTTATAATAAAAAACCGAAAACTATAGAAAATCATTTAAATAAATGATGGCAAATTCACATAATGTAATACTATACATCTATAGTATTTATTCATTAGAGATGATCCTGTTAAAAGATATTCATTTTTCATGAAAAATTCATAAAATATTAAGAAAAAAGGAAGCATGAAGTATTATGTATCTGATTTCACTTTTATCACAGAAAAGGCATATATGCATTGAACATCACTGAGAAAGATGTACACCAAAATGTTAACAGGTTGTAACATAAAATTAAAGGTGATTTTTCTTTTAGCTTATTGCATGCATTCTCAACAGGGGCAATATCACCGCCAATAAGGTGAAAATTGGTGCCTGAGGGGCAAAAAAAAAAATTCTTACTCTTTTAGTGTATAAAACACAGCTACACATACAATACATAGACAAATATACAGTTATATCTGTGGCATTAAAATTTCATGAGCAGGACAATTAGAAAAAAAATACCTAAAAAGGCTGAGAAATAATGTCTAATTGGTACTTTCTTATTTTTTCTACAATGAACCTGATATTACTTGAGTTTGACTTAAGTAATCTATGTACATTTAACTAATTGAAAAGGTAAAATGAAACATACCATGGAAAGCTAAGACATATCAAGAATTTCATTATTAAATACAAAATGTGCTCCTTTATTCCTATGGCTTTAAAAATGTAATACAAACCTACAAAAATATACAAAATAACAATAAATGTATTTTTGTAGAAAAATATACAAAAATAACACTAAAAATGAAAATATAGATAGAAATAAATTGAAAAAGTATCTCATTAGAATCATCTGGGGATCACCCACATGAGTATAATACAGCACCTTAACCCTGTCCCAGACCTATAAAATCAGTATTTCTGTGAGTAGGGTTATGAGGTATACCAGAGTAGCTTTTATTAAATGAAGCACACTTACATCATCACACCACTCCACGGAAATATGAAATCCAGACAAAAATATATTTTAAGTTGGCCTGAGAGATTTAAAAAACTATATACTGAAGTAATAGAAATAATCTAAGAGCCTAGAAATCTAGAAATTCCCAGTAAACTCACCCCTTTCCTTTAATGAATTCAAAGATTTACATTTCTTCACAAACTACTAAACACAATTTATTGTTCATTATCTCTACTGGGCACAAGACATTGTTAAGAATAGAAAAGACATGAGCAAAATTTATGAATTGCTACTAAAATAAACTTACTTTATTGCCATAATGTTGTAGAAAATCAAGAGTTTACCTAAATTTGCAAAAACCAGTATTAACTACTGGCTTTCTCTGGGCACTGAATTCACAAAGAAACAGTTTTTAATTCTATGATGAAAATTAAACAAGTAGAGAACAAAAGTCACTGTTGGGTAATAAAAACTGGGATACTGTCAGCTATAATCAAGTCTCTGGTTAACAGACTTGTTTAGCACATCAGCCTTGAATTCAAAATTTTGCCTATACCAGATTATAAATTTCTCATGCTAAATACTTTAGGTCTAAACTGTTAAGTCATGAATGCCAAAGATTTATTGTATACATAAACAATAAAACTACTTAAGTGAGGAGCCAACCATCCCACTTAACTAATGAGGAATACACAGGGTTGACCAAAATAGGGGATACATAGCATAAGATATTGTTCCAGTCCCTAGGAATCTTTTACCTCAGTTTCATAGAAACATCAATGCTGGCCAGGCATAGTGGCTCACATCTGTAATCCCAGCTCTTTGGAAGGCAGACGTGTGGGGATTGCCTGAGGTCAGAGGTTAGGAGTTCAAGACTAGCCTGGCCAACATGGTGAAACCCCATCTCTACTAAAAATACAAAAATGAGCCAGGCGTGGTAGCACATGCCTATAATCCCGGCTACTTGGGAGGCTGAGGCACCAGAACTGCTTGAACCAGGGAGGCGGAGGTTGCAGTTAGCAAAGACTGCAGCCATGGTACTCCAGCCTGGGTGACAGAGTGAGACTGTCTCAGAAACAAAACAAAACAAAATACAAAGGAAACAAAGAAACATCAATGCCAACTTTTGCATAATAACAGCAGCAACAATTTTAAGTGCTTCTTGTACATCAGGCATGCTTATTTAATCCTCAAACAAATCTAAGACATAGATATTGTTCTTTTTCCATTGACAGATGAGAAAACTGAGAAAAACTGGTAGGTATTACATGCAAATTTTTGCCAAGTGTTTTGCCTGCTGACCACAAATACAAATGACCAAATAGTCAAAGCAAGATTCTGCATACTGTTTATATAAATACGAATCCTATAATTAAACACTTATCCATAAAACAGTATATGATGTAACTGAAACAAATCTGAGCTAGAAAAATCAAAAGCTTTCCAAGACAAGGTACAACAGTACAAAACTTTTCCTATTTCTCTCATCTCCATTCCCAGAAAATGGCAAATTAATTTTGTGTCTGTTTTAGTTTTAAAGGAAAAATGTTTATTGTAACATAAAATTCCATTTCAGAAATTCTATTTATTATTTGTAAAACCTTTAACTTATTTTATCACCTAAGAATCTTTATCTTTAAAAGCTTTATTAAGCTTAATTTCATATTCTATAATGAATTCATTTTAGAACTCTTAGTTTGATTATAAAATATATGAACAATGTAAAGTTCATAAAATAAAAGGCTTAACAAGGGAAATAAAATATCATCTACAATCCACAAATCAGAGATAACAATCTAGGTCTTTTGGGGTGTTTCCTTTTAACCTATATTCTATACATGAACATATATTTTAAAAATAAGTACTAAAATCATACTATGTAAACACTGGTAATCTGCATTTACCAAAGTAACAATAAAAATTTTTTTTTTAAATAGTGCAGACAAATGCAATTTTATGATTGATTTTCCATAAAACACTTTGGCCTATATAACTAAAAAACCGTTTATTATATTGTGAAAATTAATGAGGGTGGGAAGAGACAATTGGTCCTGGATATAAAGGGCACTCTCTCAAATATTTGAATGTTGTTAAAAATCATCTTTAAATTTTACTGATTAAATAGCCATTTTCTTTGCACTATTAAAAAACTTTACATGTCCATCTTTGGTATGCCAACACACAGGGGATACTAAACACATAGTTATGGGAATATTGTTATAAATACAAAAAAGATCAAAACTGACCACATGCTCAGCCCAGCATACTAGAACTTAAGCAGAGTCAGCTGAGAAAACCGCAAAGTAATGATTCTTTATATCCAGTATCTAAGTCCTACTGTAGCTTATGTACACACGTAGGCAGATGGCACTGAGTGGTGACACAATCTCAAGTTTGTTCTGTTGGGACAGCAGTCCAAGTCTTGAGGCATAATAAGAATAATAGGATGAGTACATCACCTAAACCCTCCTATCCATGATTTCTACTGCAGATTTTGGTTGGTTCGAATTATAATGCTGTTATATTATAAATGCTGTAACATTTGAGTGAAACACTAGTCAGAAGTTACTAACCAGTAATTTAAAATTCAAAAGGATGTTTTTTACAAATGAGGTTGGTCCTTGGTGTGAAACTCAGTATTCGAAAGACGCAGAAACTTTTTAAAAAGAGTATATACTATTTGACTAATTTCGAGTTACTAAAGTCCCAGGCTTCCTACCATTTGAATGTAAAAGAAACACTACCAAAATAACCTAATATCTGAAAATCTAAACATGCAAATAAATGTGGGTCTGATTATAAGTGTCTCCCTCCAAAATCACTTGCCTACAGTTTTTCTTAAGTTAATCTGATATCCTTAAATAATCACATCAATTTTTACAGATACACATCTACAGAGCAAATTGATACTTGCACTTTATATGCCAAACAATTTTCTGAAGCATGAAAACCTCATGCCAGGGGTTATGTATGTCATTACTAAATCAATTGTATGATTAGAATGAAAAAGAGCAGGGTACAACATTAGAGCAGTCTAAAAGCTGTCATATAGAAATCCAGCAGGAAAGTTTAAAAGCCAACACTTCAAGGATAAACCAAGAACCAAAATATATGAAGTTACCTTTTGTAGACCTGTCGTAACTTAAGTCTCAGACAATAGAAACAAATTTTAAAATATGTTCCTTCTTCACAACAACACTCTTCATTCGATCTAGGTATACTGTCCTTTCAAGTCAAACCAACAAGACAGATCGCATATCTTATGAAGTAGTAATTACACTGCCAAAAATGTTGATAGATTGATCATATGCTCTCTGAAGTTCCCTGTAGGCTGCAGTATCTAATCCAAAATATTCTACTCCTTCAACAATAATTTACCTCCTCCTAGCCCTCATTCCATCAATTGCATTTCTCTTTTTTGAGAAAATAAATTCCTTTTCCACCATCTAGCACATCAACTTCCATGTGTTATTCCACTACGGTAAATTCTGTATCATAATTATGTTCCTTTCTCAACCTTATTCTGATTTATTTCAATTTCTCGATTACCTACGCTTACTTTCATCCTTTATATATCCATTCCTATATGATATTCATTTAAAAGAATACTAAACTTAAAATTTATTCAGGTATTAATTAATTTGAAGGATTAGAAACTTTACAAACACAGGGCTTAGAGATCTCATACACCTATTCTGCCTGGCTACAGACATTAATTTAAAAAAAAAAAAAAAAACCTCATTTATCCTACTAACCATTAAATGCCCCAGAATTATCAGTTCATGTTTCTGAGCAACAAATCACACACTTTGATATTCTAATAGAAGACAGAAACAAACACATGCCACCACCCCTGCCCCACTCCCCACAGACTGTGATAGATATTATGTAGACAACTCACATTGGCTACATAAACATTTGCACTACTGTTATTCTATCACCTCATTTCAGAATACTATAGTAAATTTTTAAATAGTTACAAAAAAATTAAGATACAAACAGAACCAAAAGATGTTATTGATAATGAATACTATGGTGCAAAGCAGACTTTTTCTTTTTTTAAAGCTGAAAACTTTACAAATTACTCAGTTGACAAAGCCTAAGAGAAAATTACACTTTGTAAGTGTTTGGTCTTTATTTCTCTCCTCAGGATTTTTACTGAATGATTTATGAGGGGGAAAAAAAAAGACAGATGAAGTCACTTTATTTCTGAAGAAATTTTCTAGACTCATTTAGGAGAAAAATGGTGTGATTCACCGAAAACAGGAGTATAGGGACAGAAGTAGTCTCCTGTCATTTATTCATTCATGTTTACATTTAAGCAAGATACAAATATGTATTGATCACCTATTTTCTGCTTTGTATTGCAAAAGTCCTTTTTTCTGGAAGTTTACTATCCACATGATCCTCTATAATTAGAGCTGTGTAAATTTTCACAAATTATATAATTACTTTGAGTTTCATCACCTGTAAAAAAGCTGAACAATAACAACACCTACTTTACAGGTTTATTATGCAAATTAAATAGGATGTAAGCTGTCTATGCTCAAAAAATTAGGAGCTCCCTTCTCCCTGTAGGTCCCCCACAGATTAGGACATTCATCAGTGGCTCCCAATCTTTCTATTAAAAAATTTCTATTCTCTTCCATGGATTTCACGTCTTTAAAGATTTTTGTCTACCAATTGCATTGACGTCTTATTAATCAGATAAGCAAAAGCTAGTCAAAATTCTCAAGTTGCCAAAGACTTAAAAACTAAAAAAATCCAGTGCTAGAATCTTGAAGGGGTAAGTACAATACTTTATTTCCTTAACAATCTGCAAATCACTACAATGTATATTAATGATTTGAGTCAATATAATCACTGGTCAAATAAAAGATAACATAATATTTTACCTGTATAAATCTATTTAGAGTAAACGAATAATTTTTATTTGACTTTTTGTAATACCAGTAATAATTCATTTCTCTTTTTGCAGACTGCTGGGAGAAACATAATTTATGGACCATAAATCAGTGATTTTGTATATCTAAAGAAACTACTGGTTACACTACAGATTTAAGTGGGTATTATTAGTAACAGTATCTTCAAATTCACAAGTTACATACATTTACCAATAAAGAGAAATAATAATATTCAGTGAGTTGTTTTCTATCAACCTCATCTACCAGCCTTTTCCTAGCCTTGTGATAACAAGGGTCTTCTTGTTCTTCCTCAAGTATGACTACCTGCTTCCCACCTTAGGGCCTTTGCACCAAGTGGGCCCTCTGCCTGGTTCACTCTTCTTGTATATATACTGTTATGTGTCTGGCATTTTGTAATTCAGGTGCCACATTAAATATCATCATCTGTCAGCTTTTCTACAACACTCCATTTAAACCTTTCCATTATTCTCTATCATTTCATCTTGCTATAGTTTCTTCATGGCATTTGGGACCTCTGAAATTATCTTATTTACTTGTTTAACTACTGTTTTCTCTACTATCATCAACTCTTCAGTGGTATAAACATTACCATGAAAGCAAGTCTTATTCACTGATAAATCTCTGGTTCCTAGAATAGAACCAAGCACTCAATAATCACTCAATAAATATGTGTTGGATGACTAACCAAACCGTTTATGATTACTGTAGGGAATGACTGATTTCTTAGTCAAGAATTTATATTTAGCATTCAAAGCTGCTGATTCAAAAGGAGTATGAAAAAAATCTGATAAAGAAAAATGAACATAGTATTCTATTCAACCAGTAGGCTTCATTTTATTTTAATCCTTCGGGATAGAAGGATAATATAAAAGTCCATTCATGTTTCAAACACTTAGTATGTCATCTCATGTAAAAATTAAAT
>CAUYQU010059426.1:0-40389 GCA_963574635.1 Cheracebus regulus
GACTTGAACTCAGACCTGGAACAACTAGACTTAACAAATATTTACAGAACTCTCCTCCCCAAATCCACAAAACATACATTTTTCTCAGTATCACATTATACCTATTTTAAAAGTGATCACATAATTGGAAGTAAATCACTCCCCAACAATTGCATAGCATTTCACAGGTTTAAATAAAATATTGGTTGGCTGCTTATTTGTTATTTTCATCCCCTATTCCTTCCTGGCTCCATTGTTAAACATAATTATTGGCATAAAAGAGGTTTTTAATACCCATTTTCAGACTGTATTCTAGCCTGGGCAATAAAATAAGAATCCCATTCTCTCTCCTTCTTTCTCTTCCTCTTTCTTTCTCTCTTTCATTCTTTTTTTCCTTTCTTTTGCTGTTTCTTTCTTTCTCCTTTTCTCTCTTTTTCTAAAAAAAAAGTATTCTTTTGCTGGAAAATTTTTTTTAAAAATTAATATAATATTTATTTAATGTTTATATTATTATACCAAAGGCTATAGCTTAACCTTTTATATTATTGAACCACCTAAAATAAATTAACTTTTCACATGGCATGACTATTTTTATTTATCTAACCATGAATTAGCAACCTGAAAAGGCTTTGCCTTATTCATTATTCAACATTAAGTTGCCGCTTCTCGCTTTGATGTAGGTTATTAATTTATAGACTGCATTTACCTTAAGTCAACTGATGACAAAGCACAGTTCCAGAAGTAGATTTTGAAAATAAGCAGCTTAAAGCAGGAGAATATTTGTCGGCTTTAATGTTTACTCAATAATTCAGTGAAAAAAGAAAAAAAAAAAAGGAAAAGGAAGTTACTGTTATGCAAAAAAACATCTTCTTTACAGTTCTATTCAATGATTAAGTTTTCATTAACGAGTATAATTGCTGCAACTTAGCTGACAATGATGAAGACTTTTGTGTGTTGACTATTATAGAAGTCAGATTCAGAATTTGTTTAGCAATCACAGAGTGACAGTTTTCCTGTTACAAACTCAGAGAACATCCACTCAAGATAAGAATGCATAAAATCAAGAGACCAGGTCTAAGCTGTCCCTCCAAATTAGCATTTATAAAATGGGGCTTTCAAGGATTTCCACTCTGTTATTAATTCTTCTTCCTCCTCCTCCTTCCCCTCCTCCTTTTCCTCGTCCTCTTCTTCTCTTTCTTTTTTATGCTGAACACTAAGGCCAAAAACCTACTATGTACATTAGCAATCATCTTGTCCAGTCATAATTTTACAGATAAATAGCAGTAAAGCCTAGTGGTTATGAGTGGAGGCTAGGAGTTCATCTTAGTCTGCCTGAGTTCAAATCCTGGCTCATCTTCTTTCCACCTGTGCAACCTTTGGACAGGTAGTTTACTTGTCTGTATTTATTTGAGCTGTAAAATCAGTGTTAGAGGCCCTTGAAAGTATTTACAGCATTGAGTTATTATGATAAATAAATGAGGCTTTACATAAGTATTAACTGTGTTATTTCAAATCGGAGAGCTGAGGTTGTGAGCAGTTAAGGAATCTGTGTAGGTTCCTCAGCTAGTCAGCAGCGGAATCTAAGTCTTATTCCTGGCCGAGTCTCCATATTCTACAAATGAACAGTATGGTAGTGGACATAGATCCTTTCTGCCTAAACAGCATCCATTCCTTCTCCTTCTAATAATAGCAACCTAGCGCTTTCTTTGGAAAGCCACCTGACCCAAACTCTTAGTGCATGTTCATCAACTTTATGTAGGAGGAGTGCAAGGGTGTCACTCAACCCCAGCCTGGCCAATCAGAGGATTCTATCACCCGGGCCATAAAGTTTGGTTCAGGAGGGAAATGTAACTTCGGAGCAGTGAGGTGCCATCCAGGCTGTCTCCTGGAACAATTGGGGGGAAAATGCCCTTTTTCCTTTGGAGATGTGAGTATTAAGATGTAAGTTCAGAGACTCCACTGGCCATCTACATAAAAGCCTAAGTCAAAAAGAAGCCAAGAGAGGGAAAGATAGCTCGTAAATGGAGAAAGAAATATTCCTGATGGCATCACTGGAGTGCCTAGATTGAGCCATACCTGAAGGTAGGGGAGATCTATCTTTGGACTTGTCAGTTAATTCACCCAATAAAGTGGCTGCTGTCACTTACATTGAAAAATACTGACTTACACAGGCATTTAAAAACTATGCCATATAGCTCTCACTTCAGGAACCAGCTTGAGTATTTCCTTGTATGAAAATACTCTGAAACCTAAATCTTCCTGTTACAACATAAGAGGAGTAATTTTGGCAGTCCTTACTGCATGATATTTTGATATTATCTTGGTTAGGTGAGCAATATTGGGAAGGCAGTATAGGGTGGGCCTGGAGTCAGATCTGAGTTGGAATCCCACGCCTTCTCCTAGTCAGCTCCCTTCTCCTTGGCTAACCACTTATTCTCTGTAAGACTTAGTTATCTTGTCTGAATAGACTTATTGCAAGAGTCTGAATAGACTTATTGCAAGGTAATGCATGTAAAATACTAACATTAAGAAGACAGTAATAATAATAATGATGATGAACTTTTATTGATGTTAACTGGGTGCTAGACTCTGCTGAGCACTTTAAATGAGTACCTCATTTACTACTCATGATGACCCTGTGTGGTAAGAGCTCCGTTCCTCATTTTGCAGTTGAGAAATATGAGAGACAGAGAGGTTAAGCAGTTTGCACCAATCTGGGCAGCTAGTGAGTGATGGAGCCAGAACTCTGATTTCAGAAGCCAAGCTCATCACCACATTGTGAAATTGCCTCTCATCTTATCCAATAACAATTAGATGTTTAGGTTGTTGCTACTGATGACTGACTCCTGAAAAAAATTCAGAAGTTGACTTTGATTTTGAAGAAGAGATTGTTTTTAAGAGACAGAGTCCTGCTATGCTGCCTAGTCTGGAGTGCAGTGGCTATTCACAGGTCCAGTCACAGTGCACCGCAGCCTTGAAATCCTGCAGCCTTGAAATCCTGGGCTCCGGTGATCCTGCCTCAGCCCCATGAGTAGCTTGTGAAGCAATGATTTTGAAGCAATTAGGCTGAAAGGCTCAGGGATGAATAGGGTGGCCGTAGGGTCTTCTCTAGAGGAGTTCAGAGAGTCAGGAGTAGAGTTGAGTGAGAAGAAACAAGTGTTATTTTGGGAAACTTTTGGTAACCTCTCTGAGTTTTGGCTTCCTTATCTGTAAAATGGTTGTACTTATGCCCCAGCTTTTTGTAAGGGTTAAAAGAGATCCTTGTGAAAAGCACTTCACCAGTTGCCTGGGGATCATCATTAACACCATCACCATCACCATCACCGATATCATCACCAACAAAGCCTACACAAACAGGCAGATCTTGGTCTGAAGTTTACATATGCTCACTGAATTTGGTTTTCCTCAGTAATCCTTCTTGGTAAACAGATCTTGTCTTTCTAGTTTAAATGAAAAGCAAAGCAAAACAAAAACAAAAAAAGAAATGAAAAATCTTCAACCTAAGAGATTCTGTTTATCAGCTGCCTCCTAACAGCAAAGCAAAATAGCCAAGGAAGAGCTTCCAAAAAAAAAGACGGAGGCAGACTCTGCGTGAGTGTCTTTCTCCACTTACTGCTCTACATCTCTGCCGTGGACACGCCACATACAGCCCTGAGAAATCACACTGGGAAGAGAGCAAAGTTTCAGCACAAGAAAGCTATCCGGTAACTAAAGACCAACTGTGTCTCTCACACAGTTCTCTCTAGAAAAAGAGCTCACTGGGCCTTGACCCTCCCCAAATGTGCGTAAGCGGTCATTTTTAGGCTCTTGCTTATATTTCAGTGAAATGGTCTGTACTAGGGGTACAGCTCCATCTCCTGGTTTTGTTTGTCCAATCTCTTCCAGGTGGCATATTCACAAACAGACTCCTCCTCCCAGAGGAATTGCTGTCCTTGTCCCCTCTTTTCCTTCCCACCTCCACTCAATAGCAGAACCGCAAGGAACAGTACCTTGGCATCCCACTTGTGATAGGTAGACGTCTCCTGGTGAGTGCTACTCAGGGACCAACCAAAGCTTTGTCTGCCAGGAAAAGTGTGAAGATGAGCACGCTTGGTTCTGTTGGGTGGAGCAGAAAGGAGGACTACAGGCACCATTTTAAGCGTAGTGTGCAGCATCTAACTGGGAGATTGAGAGACAAGGGGGAATGGAGTCTAGTTGCTGTCAGGAGATGACATTTTTCTATTCTTTCTCCAGAGATTCACATTTTATTACGATTATCTACTCCACTCAGGACAGGTTTATAACTCCCTTTGAAGATAACACCAAGAACAGAGGGTGGACAGTCTTGAAAGTGGGGTTGTGCTTGCTTCTCTCGTTCATCTATCACAGGAAGACAAATCTTGTGGTCTGTCCTCCTTGCCTTGGTGAAATACTTTCAAAATTTACAAGCACTTTATTAGTAAGAATAAATAACGTAAATAAAAGTGCCTTACTGGGGGTCATGTGCTTTAGAATAAGACTTAACAGTTTCCATCCGTTTTCTTTTCATGTCCTTGGTGATGTAAGTATAGGAATGAAAATTTTAAGAAGCTTTGCTGGTGATCCCCTTTGTTGTAAAGTTAAATATACTCATTGTCAAAAAATAAGTCAGACAATATATAAAGGCATAAAGAGCCAGAGATCACACAAACTATCCCACAATTTAGTGCTGAGATTTTTAAACATATCAATATACGTATAAACACATATTGTCCCCAAAATCTTATCATTTTATCCTGCTTTTTATTCACAATATTCTCACCATGTTAAAATATGTTAAAACATGTAGACACACTTTAACATTGTAAAATAACTTTCTTTCCTAGTATTTCATTGTATAGAGGTACTTTAACCAATTCCCCATTGATGGACATTTAGATTGTCTTCAAATGTTTTTAAAATAAACAATTTATCTATGAATCTTGGACCTGATGTTTATTTTCTTAGGAGGTATTCCTAGACTCTGGATCAAAGAGTTTTTCCACTTTCAAACTGCTTTGTTAACTATAATTAAATTAACTTCCAGAAACTTTTTTTTCTTAGTTAGAATCTCACTCTGTCACTCAGGCTGGAGTGCAGTGATGTAATCATGGCTCACTGCGGCCTCATCCTCCTGGGTCCAAGCAATCCTTCTGCCTCAGCCTCCTGAGTAGCTGGGACTACAGGTGTACCCCACCATACCCAGCGAATTTTTTGTAGAGACTGGTTGTGCAGGCTGGTCTTGAACTCTGGGCTTCAGGCAATCCCCCTGCTTCAGCCTCCCAAAGTGTAGAGACTACAGGTGTGAATTATCACACCCAGCCTCAGAAGGTTTTAAGAGAATCAAATTACTTTTCACTTTTGCATGGACCAAGGCATAGAGAGAGTCAAGGTCTTGCTGTAGGTAATTCAATTACTCACCAAGGTGCTTACAGATCCTTCTGTTAAAAATCTTAATGTTTTAAAACTAGGGAGATGCACTGAAATCACTTAATCCAAATCTGCCTTTTGTAAAGACAATTGAGAAAGGAAGGTATATAATTCTTTTTAAAAAATTTTTTAGATGGTTTCTCACTCAGTCATCCAGGCTGGAGTGCAGTGGCATGATCTTGGCTCACCGCAACCTTCACTTTGTGGGTTCAAGCAATTCTCCTGCCTCAGCCTCCTGAGTAGCTGAGATTACAGGGATGTGCCACCACGCCCAGCTATTTTTTTTATTTCTAGTAGACACAGGGTTTTGCCATGTTAGTCAGGCTGGTCTCAAACTCCTGACCTCAGGTGACCCTCCCACCTTGGCTTCCCAAAGTGGTGGGATTACAGGCATGAGCCACCATACCCGGCCATGGAAGGAAAGTATATAATTCTTGAACCCAGGGCTATCTCTCTTCAGCCCTTCTTTGAGTTGGAGGATGGTGTCTGCAACTTGACATGATGCCATCCTGCCAATATAATGCTATAAACTCTAGTTTTTCTTTAATGAGTTTATATTTTTCTAGCACCACAAATTCAACCAATCCTACCATGTAGACCACAGACAGGGTACAGACAGGATCTCAGATCTGGTGTCTTAAAACAGTTTTCTTTAAACCTGGAAATGTTTCTCTTCAAGCCCCTTCTAGACCTAAGATTCAGGAATGCTCTTTAGATAGTTTCCTTAGAATCCTGTGTGGTTAGTAGCTGGCCCTTCCTAATGACCACTAGGCGTCAGAGTTTCCCATCTCTCCTCCAACAGTGCTGCTTACTCAGTAATTAACTCATTTGCTTGGAGTCATTAGCTCTTATCTAAGGGGACTTCTCTGTCATCATGTGAACATGGCCATTTATGATGCAGAATCCTAGCAGACTGCAACAGGACTGATTAAGTTTGCCTGTCTCCGAGTTACAGCTTTTCAACAGGGCTCTTCATTGCAAAGACCAAGCCTTAAAACCAAGGGGAAAGCAGAAGAAAGACCAATAACCATGCCTTTCGCCATTCATGAGCGAAACCACAGAATGCTACTTCCTGTCGCTGCACTGCACAGATATCGTACCCTCATTGCTAATGGGGTGCTGGTGTGTGCAGCTCTGAGCACTCTCCCTCATTCATCTTAAGGACAATGCAGTACTAAAGCAGTTAACAACAGGCTCTGAATTCTGTATGTTAGATAGGTTGAAATAGAACAGCATATCATCAACCATGTATTATTCAGTGTCCATCACACACAGGGCACTGTACTTGAAGTCCAAAACAGGATATTTTCATTCATTTGGTCAGTCAACTATTCAAAAAGTATTTTTGAACATCTGCCAGGCACTTGGAATCCTGTGATGAAGAAAATGGCATGTGGCAAATACACCAGCAGTATAGCTTGAGTAATGCAAGACCACTTTCACACCACATCCAAGTCCAGGCTGCTTGGGCCCTCCTGCCTGAGAAGAAGCTGTATAGATGGGATTAAAGCCATGGCCTATGTCTCGCACTCAAGATGACTTTTTGCCCACAACCTATGTCATCTTCTTGGAAGAACTTAATGTTATAGACTCATCATTTCCCTACTTCCTTCCCTCCCTGCCTGACAACGTCCTTGAGAGAAAGAGACAAACAGCAACTCATATCAGGTAGGGGAGAACTGAGACTGAGAAAGGAGAAGAGGTATTTTTCAAGTTACATAGAAGACCAGAGGCCAAACTAAAATTCCAGACTCTATAAGCTACTTTACGTGGAATCCATGGACACGGTTTTCAACCAACACACAGATACATACATAATAACACCATATAGAGGTTCTTTCCTTTTTTTTTTTTTTTTGACACAGGGTCTCACTATGTTGCCCAGGCTACAGTAGCGGGATCATGGCTCATGACAGCCTTGATCTCTCGGGCTCAGGCGATCATCCCACCTCAGCCTCCTGAGTAGCTGGAACTACAGGCATGTGCCACCATGCCCAGCTAATTTTTTTTTTTTTTTTTAGTAAAGACAAGGTCTCACTGTGTTGCTCCTGAGCCAAAACAATCTTCCCACCTCGACCTCCCAAACTGTTAGGATTATAGGCATGAGCCACAGTGCCAAACCCTAAATAGAGTTTCTTACCAAGGACAGTCACTTAGCAAGTATTAGCAGATATTAGCAAATATTAGCAGAATGAGAACAGAATGCTTCATTTTGTGAGTTAATTTCTATGAAACATAGTATCCTGCCTATAATGCCTCTGAGAAGAAAAACTCTCATCCTGGAGACATCTTCTCACCTTCCTTTCCTAAAGAAAGACACAACATTTCTTGACAGACAGTCACTGACTCACCTGGGCAAATGCTTCAGTTGCGATTTCCCACAGTGGATGTCAAGCCTTTGTAGAATCGCTTCAACCAGAACAACAGCCGAGTCCCTTTACCTGAAATTCATTTAGATCAACTTAAATTTGTCAAAAAAAATCATCATTATCAGATTGTATCTCTCTAAAGAAAAAAAAGAGTGTTTTCCATTTGGTTATTTGGAACTTTGCTTAACACTTCCAGGGATTTTTTTGTTGTTATTAAATAATAACATGTCTACAAGATATGGCTAAAACAACGAGACAAATGTTCTCAAGACCCACACACACACACAAAAAAAATTTATCTTAGATAAATCTATCTTTATATTCCCATTTTACAGATGAAAATGTACAACACAATATGGTCCCCACTAGGTATATGAATGAAGGGCCTATCTTTACTTAGAGATAGTCCAAATTGTAAGTCAAGAGCATTCAGTAGATAAGAATTGGATTTCTTTATTTATTCACATAGTCACCAAATATTTGTCCTTCAGTCCCTCCTCAAAGGAAGGAGGGTACCCACAACTTGGCATAGAGTTCATCCACCTTGACATCACCTTATGTAGCGTCCTGAAGGAGCCTCTTGTACCTAGATAATACCCAGACAACCCAGATAATGATAATCTGGGTTATTTTGGCATCTTTGCCTTGGGAATCCAATGGAGAAGAAGAAAGATTAATCCAAGAAAAGAAAGAAAATATCCTAATTCCCTATTCAATGAATCTTCTCATTAACTTTAGATGCTACACATTTACCTAACTGAAGAGCTATTCCATGTTAACTATGAGAACCAGTTACACCTACAATAGTGATGTATAGCTATGATCTACAATAAAGAAGAGCTACAATGAACTAGACCTTAAACTTTAAGCACTTCTTGCTACATGTCTAGACTTCTGTATAATTTCCCCATTATGTTTGATATGCTTATCAAACATAAACAGACTCTTTTTCTGATTTTTGTCATAAGTTCACTTTTGAGTAACTTCAAGGTGGTAGTGTACAATGATCACACCTAGGAATAGACACTACCCTCCAGCCTGTGCAACACAAGAGAACTTGTCACTGAAAATAAAAAAAAAAGGCAGTAAAGTAAAAATTTATTAAAAGAAACATAAGACATCCCACGCCAACAGGCAACAATAACCTTTCATTTGTGATAAATGCATTCTCCCTTTTCCTCTCCATAAACACACACTTTAAGTAAATCAGAATTGCTCTTTTTTCTATGCTTTATGTTGAAGTAGTTAGGGAACAAAGTACTATTTCCAAAACAAACAAGCAAGCCTAATAACAACAAGGACAAAAACAGCACTATCAGCATCTTTACAGTTCATGAGTCTCAGGCCTTCCTTTTCAATCTGCACTGCCAGACTTCACCCAGTTCTACTCTAGCGTCTTCTTCCTTTTCCTAAGAAATGTTTAGAGTGGCTCTGAGAGCCACATTACTTTCCTTTTTCTGTGACTCCTAATAAGGGAAATGACAGCAATGGCTCACTCATCTAACCCAATGCCAGGGCAGCACCCCATGTAACAGCCTTGCACCCGAGCTGCCGGCTCCCCCAGGTCAGTCCAGCTCTCATCACCAGAGTCATCTGAAACACTGAACTGGGCAGCTCAGCTCCTGAGTAGCCATTCCACTACTGGGAAGATGTTTTCTGAAGAACTACCCAGCAATCACATTAGCTTCAGTTGAAAAACAAGATATCCGCATGTTATTTAGATGTAGAGACCAGCTTCTGAGGGTATAAGAAAAGAGCACCCACAGTCAGGCAGGTCCTTTAAAAATGTGGGCATTGAGATAACCAAACCCTTAGTTTCTCAACAAAACCATACTTTGCCCTGGAGCTGTGGAGGATTTGGAGATGGGAGCTTGCATCCTCATTTGGGACACCACACTAAACCAGGAATAGGAGTTTCCAAAATATACTCCTACCCAGGACCCTACATCACCCATACCATCCTCACTGCTGTCAAGAAACTAAGAGTGAAAGTCTGTGAATCTAAGAAGTACCTAGCAGTCAACTCAAATTATTGCTGGGCTTAGCTTATTGACTCCCCCTGACCTTATAGAGTCAAAACCTGAACAGCTCATCACAATTAATTAATAAAAGTAGTTCACCAAATACAATTTTTTTGTGACAGACACTCAATTGTCATTGGATTCGTTTATTGAGAGTTTGTTCCCTGGTATTCAGGGAAGTGTATTCACTCATTCTGTTTTGCAAGAAACTACACTCAATATCACTTTGTACTCAGTGCTATAGGGGATAAAAAGAATTGTGGCCCATGGGGAGATTACTGTCCATACAGGCTGCATTGCACTTATATAATATCTGCTATTCAAAACGATATCCAACCATGGACAATTAGGTGACCTGGAATGTGTGAAATGTTTGTGTAGATGTATGTTCAAAAAAAAAAAAAAAAGCCCGGAAGTAAGTAAGGAAGTGCGTATAACAAGATGTTCTACCGAGATGAGGTTATCTCTGGGGGACGGGAGTTCAAATAATTTGTATTTTCCTAAATAAATACATACTATTTTGAAAATTACGTTTTAAAACTCAAATATTAGCTAGGCATAGTAACTCACACCTACAATTCCAGCACTTTGGGAAGCCAAAGCGAGTGGATCACTTGAGCCCAGAAGTTCAAGACCAGCCTGGGCAACATGGCAAAACCCCATCTCTACAAATAAAATACAAAAATTAGCTGATCATGGTAGTGAGCGCCTGGAGTCCCAGCTATTTGGGAGGCTGAGGCAGGAGAATCGCTTCAGCCCAAGAAATCGAGGCTGCAGTGAGCCGTGAACATACCATTGTACTCCAGACTGGGCAACAGAGTGAGATAAATAAATAAACAAACAAACAAATCTCAAAAAAATATAGATTTTGGATGATGGAGTACTTTCTTACTGCTGCAACAAGAGGGAAAGCTTTGCGGAGAAGGGTCACGTGAACTCAGCTGTGACTTCAGAAGGTGGAAAAGGAGATGGGGAATCAGGTGTGTGGCAGGGACAGTATACTTTTTATTTGAAAATTGTAAGTACCTCTGTTTGATGACAGTGTGGACTAAAAGTGGGCTGTAAGCTGACATGAGCCTAGAAAAAGAAGTTGGGAATTTATTGGAAAGACTCTTAAGTGTCAGGCTCTGGAAACTGGATGTGAGTTAGTAGTCAATGGGATCATCGAAGGTTCTCTAATAGGGGAGAATGTGGTCAAAGCAGTGCACTGGAGAAGTTAACATAGGAGGTGTACAGGCTGCCTTTTGAAAGGACAGAGACTAGAGACAAGGAGGTAGATGTGGAGGCTCCTCTTAGCATCTAGGACTAAGCTGACAGAAGCTAGAGCTCAGTGGTGCTTGAAAAAATAGAAAAAAGGAGGGCAGGCTATCATATACCAGGAAAAGGACTTGTTTCACTCCAAGGCACTTATTTATGAGCTCAAAGGAGAGAAAAGACAAATGTAATTTCAACATACGTTTCATAACAGTAATGAGACTGATTTTCAGATGTAGTTTACAGAATTACCCTCTTCATTATATAGACACATATTTTTTTAAATGGCTATAATTCCATTGTTGATGGGCCATTATCTGTGAAGGCATGCACAGGAGTGGAAGAGCCAAATTGGTTCACAAACATCATGAGAACATCAGAGCCCAGAGGAGAAAGCGTTCCTAGCTCTCAAGTCTCAATGGAATGTCCTCATTAGGTCACAGCACAAGGTTTTCCAAGCTGGGGGAAGGTCACTTTCCCCTCCAATGATTGAAGTATTCTAAATGCTGAACCATGCAATGCCCTGAGCACATGTAGCAGATGGAGCAGAGGGGGCAGGAGGGGCTTTTGGAAAATCCACTTTTATTTCAGCAATTTGATAATAATTGTTCCTATGAAGCATTTACAAGCTAGACTTTTTACCCACCCCAACACAGAGATGCAGGCAAGCAGTGCTCACCTTGCTGGAAAGAGGCACAGACTTTCGGTAACCTCCTTAAGAGGCTTATAAAATATTTATTCCAATAAGCTGGTGGTTAAAACTAAAATTCTTAAGCTTTTCATAAATCATCACATTCAGATACACATGACTTTATGTGAATTTAGTCCAAAATTCTCCTTGCCTTTTGTCACAATATTCATGTTACTTTCCCCCCTTCATTTCCTGATAATGTCCTCAAACTTGGAGTCTTTTCTGTTTACCTGAATCTCTACGTCTATGATCAGTTATTGTTTACCTTAAGAGAGGCTGGTGAATTTGGTAGCAACCCCTTCAATACTAATTTCCATACAATGCATTTTTGTCAAATGAAAAGGGGAGACAGCATGGCCATACTTGCAACCAGATACAGATATGAGGTAGTTTATGTATAAGGACTTCCTTGATAAGTGTTGGTCAAATATACATAAAAACTCCCAGATGAGAGAGGATCAAAGGCATGGAACATCTCAGGTAAAGCACATGCATGGTATGTGGACCTGCAGCCTCTGCCCCCTGCAGGTGCTGCAGAAACCTGGAGCTACAGAGTAAATAAGATATGCTCCCTCACTGTGCAACCTGGAGAAAGACTTAGAAGCAAGTGTCAGTGTGGTTCTGAGTCTTCTGAACAAATACTGAAGATTAGGACCTCAGTGAGTGTCTTGACTTGATATAACTAGATATGGCTGTGTTAGGCTTATCTGCCCAGTGATACATTGAAAGAATGGATCCTTCATTCTTTAGAGTCAATGAGGACTGTCTGGCAACTTCCAAAATGTCTTGGGCTTTCCAAGTAAATCCACAGAATGCCACTCCCTGTCACTGCACTTTGTAGATATCTACACCCTCTTTGCTAATAGGGTGCTGTTGTGGGTAGGCCTGAAAACCACCCCTTATTTATTTTAAGGACAATGCATTGCTAAAGCAGTTGACAGCAGGCTCCAAATACTGTACAAAGATGGTTAAATATAACAGCACATCATTAAGCAAATATTCATCAAGTGTCTACTGCATATAGGGTGCTGCACTTGAAGTCCAGAAAAGCGTATTGTCAATCTGTTAGTTGGCCAATTATTCCACAAGTGTTTATTGAACACCTCTTCTCTGCCAGGCATTAGGGATCCTGTGATGAAAAAAAAAAATCAGGAATTTACTAGCCGTATAGCTTGTGCAATACAAGAATACATTTATGTCACATCCAAGTCCAGGCTGCTTGATCCCTCTAGCCTTAGAAAAGACCATATAGATGGGATTAAAGTCAGGCCCCATGTCTCCTAATCAAAGTGACTTTCTCTGGCAGCCAATGTCACCTTCTTGGAGGACCTTAGTATCAAAGCCTCAGCACTTCTTCACTTCCTGCTCTCCTTACCTGACAGCATCCCTGAGAGAGGAAAACAAATAATACTCTCATCTCAGACACAGAAAAACAGACAGAAAACTGTGAAAGAGGTTTGCTCAAACCAGATAGAAGGACAGAGGTCAAACCAGAATTTAGGCTCCATGAGCTACATTATATGGGACCTCTTGAAAAATACTTTTCAACCAACACACAGTAATAGCAAACAATGCTGTCCAAGTTCTGCCATCTAAGTGGTGTTAGAGAAATAACACCACTCTATGCAGGAAGGAAAGTGAAGGACAAACAGGTTAACCAGAGTTAACTTGATGGATTAATCCATGCAAAATACTTCATAGAAATGGTTTGGGTTCATTCAAAGAAGCTGGGGTGAAAAAAGAGTTTGAGTTAAACTACAGGAAAGATGGCAAAGCCTGCATCCAATGAAATGCCTCCAATAAGAGCCTGAGACCTGTCCATCGTTTTTTCAGACCAACGATTCTGGCCAATGGTTTCCAGATCAAAACATAATCAGCAACACAAATTAATTCATACCTCAAACCCTGTTATTCGGCAACTTTCTACTCTCCCCCTGAATTGACTAAGTATAAAAACCAGCTCTAGTTTGAACAGTTAAATATGCATAACAATCATTTCTGAGAACTGTGCTTTTTGTAAATGGGTGATGGAAGTCACGTGTGTACAAACTGACACGTTTCCTTGCAACTGAACTGTTTCTGTGGCTCAGGAGGCTCAGAGCTGGTGCACAGTTGTGCCCTCACTGCCTCCAGCCATCTCTGCCCTGTCCAGCTGCCAGGACTGCTTGGACAGACACTGGAAAGTACATGGTGTTTTCTGCCCTTCAGCCCTTCCTGATAACCATGCTGCTGTCCCTCATCTTTCAGAACAAGACCCTGCTGTTCCTCAGGCAGAAACCTCATGGTTCCCGGCATGTTGGAAGTTCTCACATGCAAATCATTGCGTTCAGTGTACTTGCCTGCTTTTTCCATTTAACATGGGGTGTTTGATTATTTGATTGCCCAGGAGAGGCAGTAATGTGATCGGCAGGACCAGGTAGGTTTCCTGGAGGACAACGAAAGAGTTAAAAAATAGAAACAAAAAAACCAGAGCAGAAATGGGCTGCACCGAGCAGATCTGCCAGAAACCCTGGAAAGGTTTACCAGACAGCTTGTTGCTAAAAGTATGTCTAATGTTTACCGATAAACATGTTTACAAGTCTAGGAACAACTTCTGAGAAAAAACCAAGCAATATAAAATGAAACCTAGTTTTTTAAAACACCCAAATTGCCTTTCATTTGAATGGCCAAGCAGCGGCTTTGTAAGGGAGAAGAATAGAAGATGACACATATGGTGTGTTTTTGAGGGCGCTGGGAAGAAGATGCCCCTCCTTCCAAAACAATCATATTCCTCTTCCTCCACCCTCATCCTGCCAAGACACCTGCAAGCCCAGACTTAGAAATATAGTTCCTCTAAGTTCCACCTTTTTAGGCTTCTCATTTAACATATATAACCTTTCAACCACCACCCACCATGACCCCCCTAAGATCTTACTGGTCATGGCTTCTTCAGCCTCAGTCCCATAAGGGAGCTCTGGGTATTTGGAATGGGGCCATGGATAGCATGACCTGGGAGGAAAAATGAGTAATGAAAGACAAGGAGGTCTAGAAAGGAGATGAGGAAGGCTGAAAGAAACACCCTTCTTGGTTCCATCTAGGGCAGCCCCATGCTAAGCTAGGCACAAATGGGCGAAAGTGGCTAAAGAAAATCCCTTTGTAAGCACACAGCCTTATTTCCACATGAAGTCTTTGGATGTTTGAATCTGACAACTCTTCTGAATTTCCCTAAGTTATTATTAGAAGGCAGAGTAAACTTGAAGGTGTTTAGATGATGTCTGTGTCCCATGTGTGTGTACACATGTGCATAAACACTTGCATGCTTGTACAACTGCTCCCTCTGAGGTGAGGTTGACTTCCTTATAGCCTCTGAAATAAATTGGGACCAAGTTTTGTGATAGTTAATTATTATAAGTAAATACTCTAAGCAACAAGAGTAACTTACCAGACTCTTCACCATAAATGTCCTGCATGAAAATTGACCCCTGCTTAACACTTCAGCTATTTTAAAGATACATGTATAAACTCCTCAGCTCTGCTAATCTGTAAAGTCTCAAATGTCCTTGCTTTTAGGCTCTGCAGGCTCTCCTGACAAGGAAAGTTGGTGTCAGGGAATAACTAGGTTCTGTTCAAGAGGGGGAGGTAAATGTCAAGAGTTTATTATTTCTGGTCACCCTGTTAGACATTCATATTAAAATCCTGAAGAAAATAACACATAAGTGCAGAATATTTATGTCAATGAGAATAACTACAATGGTTAGAGAGAAATCAATCCATTTATTTTCAAAGCATCTAGCCATGAAGTTTTAGAGCATGGACCCAAAGTAAGCTAAAAACATACTAATCTCTCTGTAGAGCACTGAACAAAAAGGCTAGGTTTCATTCTATAAACAAATTGACTAGCAGACATAGATGAAAATTTTCTATCAATGACATTCCTTACCCCACTCCTTGATAGAATTTATAGATCCTATGCAAATCTTTCATCTTCTCTCTCACACCCCTTCCTGACAAACATCCAAATATGTAAGCCATTAAGAAGAGATTCATAGATAAAAATGTTTTGGAATGAATTAAAGCTAGGTTGTAATGCACAATACCCTTGAGTAGACTATGAGGTTTAGGAGAAACCATTATTTCTGCCTATGTCAAGTGCAGAATAATTGAATATTTTCAGACCCATATTCCAAAATGGTTAGTCCCTAGATAAACTTAATGTCAATAAATAAAATGATGGAATTTTTATTTGTATGCAGATACTGCAGTTGCAGGAGTATGAGGAGAGAAAAATCTTTAAGAAACCTGAGCAAAATAAGAAGCCTGAATCACAAATGTTTGTGAATGATAATCCTGGACTCTTACTCCACAGGGTGTCCATCCTAAAGGCTTGCCTGATTAGCTTGAGCTGGGGTACATGAGGTTGTGTACTCTATTTTCTTACACCATTTTCACTGTGACAGGCAGCATTGTGGGGTGTTCAGTGTTGAGGGTGGGTGTATCTCAGCTCAAATTAATAAGAGCACTTGGCCTAAAGGTATGGGATGGAGACAGGAAGTTACAGTGTACATATCCAAATGTCACGAAGAAGGCTTTACTGCTTTCCTTAACATTTTGTACTTTGTATATAGGCAAACAATTTTATTAACTTTCACTTTCTCTTTCTCTCTCTCTCTCTCTCTCTCTTCCCCCAATTAAACTTTGGCTGGTTAGCTGGTCAGAATTATAGTTCTTGATTTAACCTTAGAGAAATGGAGAAACAGAGGTTAAATAATTTGTTCAAGGTCACCAACAGCAGAGCTGGATTTAGAAATGACTGCTTCTTGATTCTCTGGGCACTGAGCCAGTCTGCCTCTCCTTGCTTTAGCTTCTTTGTCAAATACCTTTATTTGAATTAGTTTTTATTTCATGTTTCTGTCTGCATGCAAAGTGTACATGGATTGTGTACCCCAGTCCCATTGCTGAAAGCAGCAGCTTGCTATTTCTAGCAGGCAATTCCATCCTCCTCTGGAACAAAGCCCCACCAGGCCCAGGCCTGGCTTTGTAAGCTGGTCCCAGGTGGGTGGGTGGGTGTGGGTGTGGATGTTTGCGTGCGTGCGCGCTGTGGGGGGCATTTGTGTGTATAAAGATAATCTTGAAAGCCCAAACAGGTTCTGGACCCCTGCAAGGGCAGTACCTTTGCATCTAATCCTATCCACAGGAGCTAAAGTTACAGCAGCTCAGATAAGGGTCACCTTCCAAGCTCTTACATACTGTCCTGCCCTTGTCCCTGCAGAGGCCCCATGGGGCGTCTTCAAAGGGGAGCCTTTGGCTGACAAGGTGGCTTGTCACCTGCTGCATTTGGGCCTACTCAGCAGAATGCGCCTTCCCAAGGTGGCACAAAGGGTATAAAACCCTTCAGACACAGTGACTCATCTGTAATCTCTAGCTGGCTGGGCATTTAAACCAAACTCACTTTATAAGACCAAAGTGTGTGAAACGGGAGGTCAGTCTGGGGCAGAGACTCTCCAGGTCAATGGGAGGGTTGGGACCGGAGCCTAAACATGCGTTCTGTCCCTTGACCTTCTCCAGCAGCACTAGACGCTCTCTCATAATCTTCAAGCCTTTGGCTCATCTTTTCTCACTGCCCTTTTCAGCCACCATTTTAATCATCTGCCTTGTGGCTTTTCATTCCTGCTGCCCAGTGTCACTCAACTCCTCTTTCCCCAGCCTCCTGAGCCAGGGCCAAAGGTTGTTTAAGGTCCCCGAAAATTAACTTTAGTCTCCCACAAGGTGAACTGTTGCTTTCTGATGAAGCCTCACACCCTCGATAAGCCTGTGAAAATATTCCACACAAAAATAGCCCAATACATACTGTGAGAGACACAAGAGTTTGGGTGCACTCAGTCCCCGACGGCGCTCTCTCCTCGCTTACAAGCTGCATTCACTCTTTCCAGAGCTCTCCAGTTCTTTCAGGTGATTCTTAGGTCGTTTATATAATGTCTCTTAACTCAGCACAGTTGGGTTTGTAACATGAGTTGTTTTTATAATATCTCTTAACACAGTTGGGTTTGTAACAGGGGTCGTTTTTATAATGTCTCTTAACTCAACACAGTTGGGTTTGCAACGTTTACTGAAGGCTACAGACTAGCTCTCTCCTACTTGCTCACAACAGATGGGGTGGGATAGGGCAGTAAGGAAAGGAGAAAGGGCTCCCTGCTGAAAGGATGAATTTGTCATGACTGGTAGAATGCACAGCTCCCTGCTTCTTCCTCCAAAGCTCGGTCACTTAAGGGCCAGCCTTAGGAGCCTGGTGTCAGTGAATATTGAATGGAACCTCAAGACCACACTGAGGTGAGCCCAAACTCTTGGGGGTACCTTCTGTTCAGAGTCAGTGTCCAAACAGTCCTCCAAACACAAAATGACCCTGAAGTGGGTCCCTAGGTTGACCTTGATCATTCCTAAGCTTCAGAACCAACCCACCAGGAAGAAAATCATAGAGCCAGAAATCAGCATCGCTCTGTTGGAACTTTCCAAGTGTCTTGTCTGGGCTTTCAGGACTATCTGCTGATGGAGGGCACTGTCTCCTCTATCAATCAGAAGGTTAAGGGCTACATCAGTTACTTTGGGATATTCTATTTTCTGTCCCAACACATTCACTCACTCACTCACTCATTCATTCATGTATTCATTCTGTGTGGGTGGAGTGGAGCTGCCTATGATCAGATTGCTATGTTAAGTGAGGTACAGGAACTCTTATGCATGAACAAGAGGCTTTTTTGGGGAGAAAGTATATAGGGAGAAAATATATATATGTATCTAAGATATATACGTATCTAAAATATATATGTATCTAAGATGAATAATAATAATAATAAACAATAGCCAACCTTTATATAGCACCTATTATATATCTGACACATCGTGTGTGTATGTGTGTGTGTGCACGCACGTGTGTTTTTGTTTTATTGTGAAAAAATACACATAACCTTTTACCATCTTACCCATTTTTAAATGTACAGTTCAGTGGATTAAGTACATTCACCTTGTGGTACAACCATCACCACTACCCATTTCCAAACCTTTTTATCTTCCCAAACTGAAACTCTGCACCCATTAAACAATAATCCCTATTTTCTTCTTCCCCCCGGGGCCCTTGCAAACACCTTCTATTTCTCTGTGAATCTGACGACCCTAGATACTTATATAAGGGGACTGCTACAATATTTGTCCTTTTGTGAAGTCAAAAGCACCGTATGTGTATTAACTCAATCATAGTATTGATCCCATGAGGTAAGTAAAATCATTATCCCCATTTTACAGTTGAGGAAATTAAACACAGAGAGGTTAAACAAGAAGTAGAAATTAAATATTCAGAGAGATCAGAGAAAGGAAAACATCTCCCTTAATTTGGTTCTGCGCCCCCAGGAGTCCATGAACCACTTAAAAGGAAGCACACAGTCTCCTTGTTGGAGGCGTGCCACCTGCAAGTCCACCCCGGTTTCTACACGAGGGCCGCGCAACTGGAGAGGGCCCTTCTGCAGGAGAGAAGAGGGAATATGCTGAATGATTAAAGCGCCCTTTGTCCACCCCCTAGCACTCGGAGGGCGCAGGCTGAGCTGGTGACCCGGGCAGGACCGGAGCCAAAGGATTAATCCATCACAATGAGACGTTCTATTCTGGGCAGGCGGCGCGAGCAGATGCCGGGCGCCGGCGGAGGCAGCGTGCAGGGCTGGTGCTCATGCAGGGCTGGCGCTCATGCAGGCCGCCCGCACCCTGCGCGGCACCCCACCCTGCTGCCGAACGAGGGGCGAGGAGCAGAACCCAGGCAGCCGCTCCCTGCTGACGCCTTAGGACTTTCAAAACTAGACTGGCCGGAGCCGACGGAATTTTTTAGGTGGGCCCTTCTGAGAAACCCAATTTTCTTGTTTAGGCTATGTTTAGAATCCGGAAAGTCACTCCAATTACCCCACTTTCCTTACAAATCCAATCCGCTTCTTACCTCTCAGTCCAACCTCCAGCCTCCCGGGCACTCCACTTGCCCCAGAATTTTTCTGCTAAATCCACTCCCCAGTCCACTCCACAGGGGAACTGGGGACTGATGTAAATTACCACCCCGGCCTCTAAATTAGAAAAAACAAATCGACTCAGTCTCAGGGAATTTTAGGGGCTGGAAGGTCTAATTTTTTGATGTGAAGCAGCACTTCTGTGTCCTTATGGAGATTATGGCCTGGCTGGCCAGCCTCCCTCCCATTACCTTTTGACCATTTGATCTCCTGCTTACACTGGACTGGGACAGAGCAGCCCAGTGATTCATTCTGAGATATGCCAGGGAGGAGAGGAAAAAGAAGGAAAAACAGTAGTTGGATACCGTGGGTTAGAAAGCCCAATTTTGAAATTGCTCTTTAAAATCGGACACGACAATACTCCTTTGGAGGTATCAGTCCCTTCCAGGGACAAAAGCATATTTCAGATCATGGAGCATTTTGCAGGTTATATTAGAGATTCTGCCAGAAAATTTAGCAAATCTAAAGTCCGCTTGCTTAATTTGGGGGGTATGTTTTCCCCCTAGCTTTATTAGGGTACGATTAACAAATAAAAGTTGTATCTATATGCAGTGTGCAGTGTTTCGATATATTTATACCAAAGCTTTAACTATATCTAAAAGGGATATTAGGATAACATTCAGAAGGGTCTAAAGGATTGTCTCTATTTTTGTGGATATTCTTGGCTTGGTTTTAAAAGCAGTTGGGATTATTTCCCCCAAATTTTCTAACTTTCTAATCCTTCTAACATGTCTGCCTAACCCAATTGCTTTTGTTTTTTTTGAGATGGAGTGTTGCTCTTATCACCCAGGATGGGGTGCGGTGGTGCGATCTCGGCTCACAGCAACCTCAGCCTCCTGGGTTCAAGCAATTCTCCAGCCTCAGCTTCCAGAGAAGCTAGGATTACTGCCACCATGCCTGGCTAATTTTTGTATTTTCAGTAGGGACAGACTTTCGCCATGTTGGCCAGGCTGGTCTCGAACTCCTGACCTCAGGTGATCCCCTGCCTTGGCCTCTCGAAATGCTGGGATTACAGGTGTGAGCCACCACACCCTGCCCAATTTCTACTTATTGTTTTTCTCTGCTTCTATCTAGACCATCCATTTTTTCTAAGACTCAATGATATGTCATTGAAGATCTTTGGCCAAATGTCAGACTTATATCTTACAGATCTCAGAGTAGGGAGTAAGTACTAAAGCTTCTAAAATACTCTCAAGCACACACTTCATCAATGCAATGACAGTTCGAAAGACCCAGAGCTTTTGGATTCTACTTGGACTTCTTTGAAGGGAGACTTGGGCTCATTTTGCTGGCCTCTGCCCTCTGCCAACCTCCCAGGACTCCTGACTGGGCCTACGCTGGAAACCAACCATACAAGATGAATGTCTTGCCAAGCTAGTTGTGGAAGCGTATTTGGTCCTTTGGAGGTTAATGATCAATCCAGACCACAAATGGATGACAGTCAAACACTGCCTCGGGTGGGCTAATGACATGTGTTTCAGGACTGAGAACCCAGAAACAGTCCCGTGCTGCCTTGTCTAGTCCTAACGACTGGCCTCCGCCTCCACTAATGCTCAGCCCTTCCTTCCCTTGGTCCTTGGCTTTTTCTCTGCTTCAACCCCAGGCTTTCTCTTTCTCTCTCTGAGCCTTAGCTTCTCTTACAGACTCTATCCCACTCTCATTCCAAGACACAGAATCCCTGCTTATCTACCCGGAGCTATAGTTGGTCATTGGTATCATGGAAAACAGGGGCTGACTATGCCTTAAAAATCATTTATTGCAGTGATTTTTAAACAATGTTTAAAGGCGCCTAGAGATTCCTTAGTGACAAGCAACAGAGGCCACTGAATATGTATATGTATGTGTGATGAGTACTCACAGCAGTGAATATTTGGAAAGCAGAGGCCCCAAAAGTCCTTTATGCACACGTGCATACTTACCAGTCAGAACAAAGGATTTGTATCTGTTTTATGTGTTGCAGTATTTCATTGCTTGATTTAAAAAAAAAAAAAAGATTCTGCTATTTAAAGAAAATAATTTGAATATCATAGGGATTCCATCCTGCCCCTTATCTGCAGGGGCAACCCCTGGTTGTGCCCAGGTGAGATTTCCATGCCTACATTACTCTACACAGAATAGCTCTCTCCTGGTTCCAGTTCCAAACAAAGAGGACAGAGCCTCATGAGTCTATCTGGGCCAAGGTGGGTTATTGCCAAGAATAACCTGGCATCAGGGGATTCAAACTCTTTGCCTTCAAGCTCTGGCATTCCAGTAAGGGCTGACTTGGAACTGTCACAGAGAAACTGAGCAGGTGGGGGCAGTAAATGCAGTCTAGCACTTGTTTGGAACTAGAGCATGGCTCAAAAATGATCACAATGAATAAACCTTGCTAGCAGCTTTCTTTAAACAAATATACACACAATGCTAAATTCTTTTGCATTAGGACTTGAATTTGGTTGTACATTCTTGTATTCCTAAGAATCTCCCAATACTGCTCCAGCTCCTAACTTTTTTTTCAGAAAGAGTATTTCCTCAGATGTCTAGATGTCTGTATATAAGTGAACATAATTACTATTTTTAAGAGGAGGGTGCCTATGTTCTTCACACTTATAATACCTCCAAGAAACTTAGAGAGAACATTATACAACTTATGTGAGATTAGATTGCAATCCCTAAGGGAATCCCAGACTCACTCTGGGTCAACAGTAGTTCCTAATGTGTTTAATGCAGACTACGATAATAAAAATGATCATATTAATACTATTTATAAAGCACTTCTATATACCAGATGCAAAGCTATGTACTGTATATGTAATCTTCACAATTATTTATGTAAGACAGGTTCTCTCACTATTCTTAGTTTACAGAAAAGAACATTGATGTTGATGTTCAACAATAAGCATATTTAAAGTTAAAGCTTAAATGTGGCAGGAGTGGGAGTCAAGCAACATTCATTTGACTCCAAAATGAATATTCTCAATTGCAATTCTAAATACTGTTATGCTGCTCCTATTGGAACATGGGACACAGACCTCACTAAATGGTGGTGACCAAGGTGAGAGAATATGAGAGGACAAGAATGTTATCTTCAGTTAAGCTTCCCTAGGCTTCTACTCTCAATGCCAAGAGATTCCTTTCTCAACTAAGAATGATGAAATGAAGTGCAGCATGAGCTCAAGAGATTTATTTTGGATCAATGAGTCCCTTGACAGGTCCTAAAACAGTCAAATATCTAAGGCATTGCTCAGACCCAGCTGCCAGTAACCTGCCTTTGAGCCACTAAGCCATAAAAGAAAAAGATCCCAACCAACACGCGCTAGGAGACACCCAAGCCAAACCAAGTAGAAACAAGAGACTCAAGAAATATGGATGGCATGTGAAGAGCTCATGTATTCAGCTGTTGTGCATTGAGTACATGATTTAGTGCTGAGCTTTGGCATTCCGATGTACCTCCTTCCCTCCCCACACACATCCCTCCTCATCAACCAGTTGTCTGGCCAACTGCAGAGACAACTGGCTGGTTTTACTCTCTTGCTCTCTCCCCATTTTTATATATGTATATATTTGACTCTGAAAACACACGATATATAATTTTTACTTAACTAACATGGAAGGATAGACTTTATGGTAGGGAACTAATGACTTCATTTCTTAGGAGATGAAAGAAAGAACAGATACACCTACCCCTCTGCACACTAACTGTCCTGGTTTCAGGGCGTTATTCTAGTGGGGTCCATTTAGAGGTGGTATAGATCAGTGAATCACAAATTTTAAAGTACAAAAAGTCCCCTGGGGATTTTTTACAATGTAGAATCTGACTTAGTTGGTGGGGCATGGGATGCTGCATTTCTATCAGGCATCCAGGTAATGCCACTGGGTTTGTCTGAGTATTATACTTTGAATAGAAAAGGACTAAAATAAGGAAAAGATGATAGTGACCAGAGGAAAAGGAGAAAAGAAAGTTCCTTAAAAGACACTCCTGACTCACCACAAAAAAAGGGAGAGTAAGCGATGGGAGGATGTGGGTTCTGCCTTATTTTGACAAAACTATGTCTAAGAGAATTGCAGGAATCAAAGCCTCAGAATTTGTAGGCTAATTCAGGAACATCTTGATCCTGTGTGGGTTATTGTCATGGAATGGCCTAGATGAATATTTCTCAAGCCTGGCTGTGTTTTAGAATCACTAGAGTGTTAAAAACATAATCATGCCATGTTTCTATCAAAAGAATTAAATCTTAATATCTGGAAGTGGAGTCCTGGCTCCAAGTTTGTTTGTTTGTTTGAATCTCTCCAGGTGGAGAATGCTTGGTCTAACTGCTCCACGTGGCAAAGGGTATTCTGCATTTTAAAAGCCTGAATTAAAGAAGTTCATAGCTGAATCATACTCTGGCTGGGACAGGGCTGATCCAGAAGTTTGATTCAATGGAACAAATTGCCCTACTTAGGTGAAAAACTGAAGCTTGGACATTTTTCAGTTTGGGGATTGCTGTATTCTACTTGCAGATGGTTTTCAGAGTGATACCAGGTGGACTCATGAATAGAACATTCTCAGCCCAAGTCTGGTCACAAACCAGATATAGATGTTTCATGATTTATTATAAGGAATTGGCTTATCCCATTATGGAGGCTGAGAAGTCCCAAGATCTCCAGAGGGCAAGCTGGTGACCCAGGACAACCATTGGTTGTTCCCGTCCCAGCCTGAAGGCCTGAGAACCAGGAGAGCCAATGGTGTAAGTTCCTGCCCAAATCTGAGTCTAAAGCCAGGAGAAGACGAATGTCTCAGTGCAAGGAAAGACAGAGAGAGCTTGAATCTCCTTTTCTCATGTTTTTGTTCCTTTCAGATCTCCAATGGATTGGATAAGTTCTGCTTATACTGGGGAGGGCAATCTGCTTTCCTCAATCCACTGATACTAATGTTAATCTCATCCAAAAATACTCTTGCAGACACATCCAAGAATAATGTTTGACCAAATACCTGGACACCCTGTCGCCCAGTGAAGATGACACATCAAATTAACTATCACATCATAGGATCTCATGGAAAGAGGATTTAGAGCCAGCTCTACTACTCACTATTCACTAAGAGAGGCTGTCAGGGAAGATAGAGCAATTTGCAACTAGACTGAAATTTAAGAATTATCTTGGGCTGGGCATGGTGGCTCATGCCTGTAATCCTAGCACTTTGAGAGGCTGAGGCAGGTGGATCACCTGAGGTGAGGAGTTGGAGACCAGCCTGGTCAACATGGTGAAATCCCATCTCTACTGAAAATATAAGCCAAGCATGATGGCAGGTGACTGTAATCCCAGCTACTCAGGAAGCTGAGGCAGGAGAACTGCTTGAACCCAGGAGGCAGAGGGTGCAGTGAGCCGAGATTGTGCCATTGCACTCCAGCCTGGGCGACAGAGCGAGGCTCCATCTCAAAATAATAACAATGATTATTATCTCAAGCACTATCTTTAAATATCTTCCGCCAGCAATGTTATCAAATAACATGTGTATGTATATATTCTCCTACCCCCTTAATTTGGTCCAGCTTCTAGAATATAATTATAAAACCATGAGCCCTCTGCTGTAGCCAGAATCCCTGGATGTTGTTCATGCCCTGTTTATTCTTTCATATTCCCCTCCCCATTCCCCATCTAAATCCTACCAGTCTTCTAAGGCCAGCTTATATTTCACCTTTTTCATAACACATGTGCTACTAGTCACTTCAGTTCATGATAATCTCTGTTTCTTTAGGCTTTGTGGTTCTTACTACTGTTCATAAGGCTTTCTTGGCACTTTATTACATACTATCTGATCCTTCTTGTATTGAGGCTGGAAGTCAGAACAATTAACAGCTGAAACATTGGTGTCATATGTACCTAGGTTCAAATCTGACTTTGCTATTTATTAGTTATATAGCCCTGGGCAGGTATTTACCTTCTCTGACTTTCAAGCTGTGCATTAGTAGAATAAGAATGACAACGTACAAGTCAAACTCATAGAAGCTGAGAGTAGAATGGTGGTTGTCAAGGGCTGGGGAGTGGGAGAAATGGGGAGATGTTGGTCGAAGGGTTAAAAAAAAAGAATGCCCTGGCTTGCAGAGAAATAGTAAGGGTTAAATGAATGAGAATAATGAGAGAATAACTGTATTTTATCTGTGATTCATATGGTCCTATTTCAGAGTTGTGTGATGAACAATGAACACAGTGCAATAAGAAAATATTAACCTCAAAATAACTCAGATTTTTAACTTACCTTTCTTTATACCTGGAAGCAATATGTAGTTTACAACAAACCCTTTATAATCCTCTTTCTTTTTCTACACACTTCGCTTATGCCCCACACTGCTCAGAACTTTCTTTTCTTGCCTTGCAAGTAACTTCCCTCCCAGCCCCAGAAGGCAAGAATCTTGCGTTCCTATCCTCACCCCTTTTTTCTCTCCTCTCAAGGTCTCTATGTCTGGCCATCCCTGCAAATTTACAGAACAATAGTCAGATCTGGCAAAGATTAATACTCTCTCCAACCCATTCAGAGGATGAGAAAGAGGGAAAGACCAACATAGGAAAAAAACCAGAAATGTATTATTTTTCTTCTGCCATATATATAAAGAATTTAGAGGCACCTGGCACATAGCACAAGCCCCACAAAGGGCAGCTACTACTATTTTATTACTATATCATATTACCGAATGAAATCAGAATTACATTTCTTTTCTTTACAAATATGTAGTCTGCTCACAGACTTATTGGACTGGGCTCATTGTTCATCATACAACTCTGAAATAGTACCAGGTGAATCACAAATAAAATGCAGTTATGCTCTCATTATTGCAAGCTTTTTTAAGGAAAGAACTTTAGAACTTTTTCTTATACTTTTATATACCTCTCTGCCAGTGCTGTCCAATAGAACTTTCTGCAATGATGGAAATGGTCTACCATCTCCTATATGGTAGCCACCAGCTACACGTGACTATTGAGTACTTGAAACATAGCTAGTACAAGTCAGAAACTGATTTTTCTATTTTATTGAATGTATTTAATTTACATTACAAAGTTCCACGTGGCCAGTGGCTACTACCTTGGATAGAGCAGATGGCACCTAACACAGTACCTTGCACAAAGTAGATACTCAGTAACATTTACTGAATGGATGAATAAGTGATTAAATGAACCAAACTATAAATAATACAGTTACCATGCTGATATTTTTACAAATAGGTAATTCTGCAAGCTACTTCCCTGTTGCTATACACTCTAGAGTAGTTTTCTTGCCACAGGAAAGACTAGCAAATGCTAAAACAAATAAGCAAGATTCTATATTTAGATCTCATTTTTTCTTTGCTCAGTATAAATTCATTCTGACTCCGAGGTCAGCCTCTTTTGTTTTTCAAAAATAAAAAAAACTGTAATGTACATGTTTTATTTCATGGTGAGTTCTCATTATGACATTTCCCTTCAGGAATGAAAGAGGAAGAGATAAGTTATTGTCAATGCAGCCACAAGCAAATTTAGCCATCTTCCTCAACACTGAAGAGAAATGTCAAAAAAAATAAATCACGCATAAAGATGCATGGACATGTTATCTCTCTCATCTATTGAAGGACTGGGACATATTCAAATACTTGTAGATCATTATTGGATAGTCAAGAGTTTGGCAGCCTCAAAATAATGTTTATAGTAGTAACTCTATGATCTCAACCATCTTAAAATAAAGACAGAAATATTTCATTGATAATTCATCTGAATGGTAGTTGAGTTCTTTGGGGTTTTTTGGTTTTGTTTTGTTTTGTGTTGTGTTGTTTTCATCTTGTTTTTGAGACAGGGTCCCATTCTGTCACACAGGCTGGAGTGCAGTGACACAATCATGGCTCACTGCAGCCTCAACCTAGTGGGGCTCAAGAGATCCTCTCACCTCAGCCTCCAGAGTAGCTGGGATTATAGGTGCATACTACCATGTCTGGCTAATTTTTGTGAAATTTTGTAGAGGTGTGGTCTCATTATGTTTCCCAGGCTGGTCTTGAACTCCTGGGCTCAAGTAATTCACTCCCTTCAGCCTCCTAAAGTGCTGGGATTGCAAGTGTGAGCCACCACACCTAACTGGTAGCTGTTTTTAAGAATATTGACACTTTAAAAAAAATCCTTGTGTTGTTGAATTTATTTCTTCGTCATTTTGTGTGTTTAAAATGTCCCATTTGAACAAGGCCTTATTGTTTTAGATCCATTTCTTCTTCCTAGAGTGACAGTTAAAAAACCAAGATAGATTAAATCGTAAGGAGATGACCAAGAACAAGAAAAGGAGGAACATTATATTCAACCTGAACAGAGGAGTTTGGGATCTAAACATAGAGTAACCCCACAACATTTTACTAAATGAAATAAGTCAGACACATAAGGACAAATATTGTGTGATTTCACTTAAATGAAATATCTAGAATGGGCAAATTTCATAGACAGCAGATTAGAGGTTACCAGGGACTTAGGGTAATGACAAATGAAGAGCTATTACTCAATGAGTACAGAATTTCTGCTTGGGTTGATTACAAAGTTTTGGAAATAGATAATGGTGATGGATGCACAATATTGTGGATATAGTTAATGCCACTTAATTATACACTTAAAATGGTTTAAATGGTAAATTTTGTGTTATATATATTTATCATAATTTTCAAAAACAGAATTGGTAACTCAGTAGATCTCACATAAAAGAAAGATAACACTTGGAGAAGCCAACAGCCAAGTTTAACCCCAAGTATTTAGCACAGCAAAGTAATAATAAAAACCTCTAACATCAAGACTTTGATTTTGACAACTAACATCCTGTGAGGAAATAAGGCTGTCCTCTAAACCACTGCAATGAAGTAATAACCAATGGCATAAATCAAAGGCAGAGGAAGGGACGGTAATAGGGTTTGAGGAAGGCTGCTGGAGGGCACAGTTCACCTTTGGGTGATATACTGGAGTGCAACTATATCCTCCCGCAAACATCTCATGGGGCCATGGGCAGAAAAAGAATGATGGGCTGGAATCAGTGAACTGACTTAATGTGACATTTCTTGAGTGGTATGTGGCTGTACTATGATATTAGTACTAGAAAAGGACTCTTAGGGCCATTTTTCCATCCCTTTAACTTGAAGCAGGACCACAATTAAGTCATCTCAAGCTGAGAACTTACACGTTTTCCAAAGACCTCCAAAGTGATCCCGTGGGTGTCTATTTTTAATTTTTATTATTTTTTTGAGACAGGGTCTTGCTATGTTGTCCAGGCTGGAGTGCAGTGGTGCAGTCATGCCTCACTGCAGCCTTGGCCTCTTGGGTTCAAGTGATCCTCCCCGCTCAGCCTCCTGAGAAGGTGGAATTACAAACACACGACACCACACCCAGCTAATTTTTGTATTTTTTGTAGAGATGGGGTTTCGCCATAATGCGCAAGCTAGTCTCTATCCTCTGGGCTCAAGCAATCCACCTACCTTGGCATTCCAAAGTGCTGGGATTCCAGTCATGAACCACCGCGCCTGGCCCCATGGATGTCTAATCCACATCTCCTAGATGGGAATTTACACTGCTCCTTTTGTCCTGGCTAATTCGAAGTAGACAGGAAGCCACCAGTTTGTTGCTAACCTCTTAAGTTTCCCATCTGTCTTTAACAACTCAGATCCTGGAAATGGTTGAGGTACTTCAGGAAGGGTGTAATTCAGAGCCTTGCATTTCCTGTAAGAAGCATCCAGGGTTCAGATAAGAAAGCAGAGCCAAGATAATTATTACAGGAATAACTAATTTAATATAGGAATTATATGACACACAAGTGTGGGAGGATATGAGCAACGTCTGGATGCAAAAGTCAGAGGAGCAGAGAAAGGGTCACCATCCATGCGGCTGAAGTGCTGACCTGGATGGACATGTCAGACCTTGCAGCAAAATCTGAGAAGCCCAGCACATCTAGCTGGCAGGGTAAGGCCATAAACGAGGAGCTCATGGAGAGGTCTAAGGGAGGCCATGCTGCCTCGCTGCCACTATGTGGGCCGTGGCCAAGAGCTGTGGAAGGCCTGACGCCACTGTTGGTCAGCAAGGCCAGAGGCAGAGAAAATGACCCAGAAGCAGAGGACTACAAAGACCAGCTGGAACCCGCCAGACATCCCTGCCGCCCATTACCATAATGACCACACAACCTTCTATGAGTAACAGCTGCTGCTTTGCGTTCTGTCTTCCAAATCTCACACCAGTTTCTCCCTTGACTGACTCTAACTCTGAACCAAACCACGTAGGTACCAGTGTAACCAAGTCAAAAATGGCATAACATAGCACAGTGTATCACCTTTCTATGTCTGGCAATTAATGTCTAGATTTAAGCTTAAATAAAGGCATGGCATGAAAAATGGCCTTTAAATCTAAATGAAAATAGTTCTTATTCATCCTATTCTTACCCTATTCAGGTGAATAAAATATTGAAAATTGACTTTTAAAAATGATGGGCACTTTGGGAGGCCAAGGCGGGCAGATCACGAGGTCAAGAGATAGAGACCATCCTGGCCAACTTGGTGAAACCCTGTCTCTACTAAAAAAATACAAAAATTAGCTGGTCATGGTGGCGCGCACCTGTAGTCCCAGCTACTCGGGAGGCTGAGGCAGGAGAATTGCTTGAACCCAGGAGGCGGAGGTTGCAGTGAGCCGAGATTGCGCCACTGAACTCCAGCCTGGCACTTGGCAAAAGAGCGAGACTCTGTCTCAAAAAAAAAAAAAAAAATCATAGGTATTTCACTTTTTCCCTGCTGACACTGTTCATTTACTTCATGGTAATTGATGGTAGAAAAAGATAACACTTTGTTACTCCCCATCACATCAGGCTGAGTTACAAGACTATCATTCCACATTTTCAGTTCAATTGTAAAGCATTATCTATCAACAAATTGAGCAGTTTCTAAATTGGCTGTCTTTACATAATGCCTAACATCCAGAAGTATTGTTTGCGGTGATAAAAGCTTGGAAACAACCAAAATACCCATCATTAGGAGAGTGGTTAAATAAATTATGGAACAAACATGCAGTGGAATACTATACAGCCTTTGGGAAAAAACAAGGCACAGCACTGATTATGGAACCTTCACAATGTTGTTTTGTTAAGTGAAAAAGACTATGTGAAAACAGTGTACGTGGTACCATTAAACAAAAGGGTGCATAAAATACATATATGCATATACGCACATATAAAGTGTCTTCCCTCCAGGGAAAGTGACTAGGAATGGAGGGGGAGAAAGAATACATAATCTTTGAATTTTGTGCCATATGTTTGTGTTGATTACTAGATAAATTGGTGGATAGATAGATGATAGACAATAGATAGATGATAGACGATAGATGATAGATGATGATAGATCGATAGATAGATAGAGGTAGATAGACCCACATATTAACAATGGTCTACTCTCTGTATAGTATGACCTGGCTTATTTTACCTTCAAATCCTCTGTTTTTGGCATCAAGGATGCCCAGGAGAAAGAAATGTTATCATAATCTGTATCATAATTAGAAACCCAAATTTACATATTGGGTCAATGTACCAACGTGTACACATAGAAAGACATGGAAAAAATGTACTGCTTCCTCTGTTCTGCTTCATTTCATTCCTCAGTATCACCAATATTTTTGTCTGTGTTTGTACATTTTGTCACATGAATTTAGAGATGATGCAAATTACCTGTTATAAGTGATTCTTCTTTGAGATACCACCTATTCTGAACTACAGAAAGAACTTCCCTGCTCTGATCATCAGAACCAGTTATTATGAAGGGAGAATACTCTTACTAATCTAGGTCTGTTAAGAGGCTTATTCTGCCCCCTCTACTTTTCCTGGACCACCTGCTACAGGAGGATTGGATTTGCGGTTTCTCCTTTGTAATTCATTTCCTCTGTCTAAATTACATTTCCCTGTTTCATTCCACCCTGATGTTTGACTGGTGCTCAACTTCTGAGCTACTTCGTCCGATGCTCACATGTTCTTCCTTGAATGTAGCTGTCCAAGGTTAGAAGCAAACTGCATTTTGCACAAGATCCTACTCTTGTGCAATATAAATCAGAGGTTCAAGAGAAGAGCAGGTCAGTATGGGCTTTAGGTTAGTACTGATTTCCTGGGAACTGAAAAGGGCTACTCTCTTACATAGGGCTCTGTCTCTCCCTATTTCCTTCTGGTCTTTTATTAGCTAATGTCCAGTTCAATATATTTGGCAGTGATCATTACAAAAAGGGCTTTGGGCCAGGTGTGGTGGCTCACACCTGTAATCCCAGCACTTTGGGAAGCTGAGGTGGGCGGATTGTGAGATCAGGAGTTCGAGACCAGCCTGGCCAACATAGTGAAATCCCGTCTCTAATAAAAATACAAAAAATTAGCCGGGCCTGGTGGTGTGTGCCTGTAATCCCAGCTACTTGGGAGGTTGAGGCAAGGAGAATCACTTGAACCTGGGAGGCGGAAGTTGCAGTGAGCCACTATCGCGCCACTGAACTCCAACCCCGGCAACAGTGCAAAACCCCATCTCAAAAACAAACAAACAAACAAACAAACAACAAAAAGGGCTTTGGCACACAATCAGGGAACAAGGACTTTCTTTTTTTGGTACTACATCAACCATCTCTTGATTAATATGCAGAATTAAAGGCACTGAAAAATTGTTAGATTGGCAATTTTTAGCCTTGCCTTTATTTCTTGCCATGGCCTGTCTGTATGCAAAAGGACGCCCACTCTTCATGCATCCCATCCGTGGTTCTCCCACTACACTGCACAACCCTCTCAGTTGCTTGATGAAGAACAGCGCCTTGGAGGCGAGGATTGTATTGGCATATCCATGCAGCTGCATCTTTGATTCTCAATCCAATCTGTAGTTTCTGATTATTCTTGCAGTGTGAGAAACTGACTTACTACAGCTGTCTCCATTAGCGATGGCTTATTAGAGATCATTAAAAAAATAGATGAGACTGATGCTCTCACCACCAGCATTAGTATTTTAACCACACCTCTCTTCTTTCCCAAGTAGAAAGTTTTGGAGACCTGGGTGAATGTCACTGGTTTTACACATCTCTTATTATGATTCCTTCCTCTCAGCCTATTCCAACTGCACTAGGTTTCTGGCTCTCCTTCTAACTGAGGGTTTTGGCACCTACTGTTCCCTCTGCCTGGAATGCTCCGCCCCAAAAGAGTCACATGACTCACTCCTTCACTTTCTTCAGGCTGTTGTTGAAATCACTTTCCTATTGGCCGGCCTATTTAATATGACTGCCTGCACTTCCTGTCCCACTTAATGCTTTATTTTCCTCCAAGGTGCCTCACCTTATATATTTTAATTTTTGTGACTGTATCACCCCAAGTTCCAAGAGGGCAGGGATTTTTGTGTCCTTCGTTCACTGCTCTATCCCCTTTGCCTGGCACATAGTAGGTACTCTGGAAGGAAGAAATCACTTAATTGTTCTAATTCCAGTTCTCCTCCCCTTTCTGATGGATGGGCTAACCTGAGACATTGCCCTCAAGACACAAACATGGGTCAGCACCAATACTTCATGCCTTCAAGACATGCAGATGGGTCAGGATCCAATACTTATCAGCTGCTATTATGTTCTAAGTATTTGGTATTTTGACTCTTACCATTTTGTCTATCCAGTTCCATCCCCATCCCATCCCAATCATTCTTTGGAGACTTCCCTCCCTTCTTCTGAGAACTTCTCCTTGCCAACTCCATCCCCACAGCCACCATAAGAGCCTCCATGTTAACAAAGAGTGGCTCCAGCTCTCGGGTTGCATTGTTGGGTGTAGAAATAGACCTCTTGCTCAAGCTAAACCAAAGTCCTGCCTCAGAAAACTTGGAATCCAGACCAGGTGATACAAACTCAGCCTGGTTGTTTTACTGATTTGAGAAAACATAAGCCTGGGAGTTGCTGTTGGCAAGCCAAGTTTTCCTTCACGGAGACTGGCAAACAAAGAAAGCTGGTCTGTGGCAGAGAGATGAGCAAACCTGCAGAAAGGCACAGATATGTGAGACTAAGGATAGTCCTGAGGCCCTGGGAGTCCCTGATTTCAGTTCACTTGGGAGAGTCAGCTGCACTTCTCTCCTTGAATTTTTAAATACTTCTATAATCCTTATACTGCTTTCCCTTTATTCTTAAACAAATTGAAGATAGTTTTCTATCACTTGTTAAGAAAACTTTCCTAATTCATTTAATGCTGACAGAGCCAGATGAGGTAGCTCATCTTTTTCTGATTTCAGAGATGAGAAAGACTTGAGAAAGTTATGTTTTCCTCCAGTTGCTGGAGGAAAATGGCAGAGCTGGGATTTGACCTCAGGCCAGCCTGATTCCAGAGCTTGTATCAAGACTTCCATTCTGTCATTCAGTCAAGTCCAACCATCCTGATGGTTTGTCTGTTAAAAATGATTTATTATGGAGTTTTTACAATAAAAAGTAGAGAGAATTGTACAGTCATTGCCCATGTGCTCATCAACCAGCTTCAATCATTATCCACATTCAGAAGCGTTGTTTCTTGAAGGCCTCTTAAGTGGACCCTCAGAAAGAAAAAATGAACTTTGTAGGGTTTTAGGCATTGGAGTGGGGTATACAGTACGTTTGTGCAAGGATTCTCTTGTTCTACTCAGTCCATGGAGAATGTGGGAAAAAAAGAAGCACTGGGTTCAACAGGCGCAGCCACGAAGAGCTATGCTGTCTCCAGATCCATCAAAGGCAGGAAGGTAGATTGGATGCTGGTGGGAGTGGGGAAGCGGGTTCCAGCCCCAGTGGAAAATACAAAATGTTGGAAGACTCTTTAGAGTTAAAAGAAATGCAAATTAGCACAGTCCTCTTCTCCCACCAAAACAAATTACATGTTTGTGATAATCAAGTAAGATTAATGCTCAGATGTCACCATCTGAGAAACAGTCTTGAATCAGGATTCATTTGTTTTAACCTCGCTCTGGTCCTCTCTGCTCCTAGTTAATGATTCACAAGTGACACCTTGGCAACAGCTAAGGGGTCCTCTCTCCCTGTCCTTTCTAAGGGCAGGAAGTAATCCTGAGCCTGGGGACAATCTCATCACCCCTTATTAGAGCTGCACCCAGGACACTGTTGGAGCTGACCAGAGCTTTGTTCAGCGAGATGGCAGGTCCCCAGCCTGACACTCTGCTGACAGCTACTGTTTCCTTTCTCTCTCTCCCTCATGCTAGAAGGACATTTATGTAAGCACCACTGGCTCAGGACTGAGTAGAACAAGCTAAAAAATGAAAAGGCTGGACTCAGCAGGATGGTGGTGTGCATTTTCCCGTACCGAGAGAGCACAGCCCAGAACTGCCAAGATGAGCTAGAGTCACTCTCGGGAGATTCCCGTCCTGGGGGTTTCTTCTCCTGTCATGCTCTTCGGTGCCCACGACTTTATTCCTGGGATGGAGGCAGCTGCCAGCCTAATACCTATCCCACAGGGGAGTTGTGAACATCAAATGAGATTGTGAATGGGGAGGCATTTTGTTAACTGCAAAATGCCATGCAATTTTAAAGGACTGTCATTTCCACTACTCTTCTCTTTATACCTGGACACCTGCCTCCCACACACAGTTGTACCTACTTTCTGCCTGAAGTTCAAGTCTTTTTCTGAAGAGGAAAGCTTCATTCAGGATCTATTTCTGAATGACAGCCATTCCTGCAAAGAATCTACCAATATTTATCATTCACATGCAAAAATGTGTCATACATATTTAGAAAGCGCCCCATGAATTTCTTGTGCCTAGCAACCAAAACAGAAAAAGGAACATATGGAATTTGTGGTTGTTTGATACCAATTTGATCTGAATGAACAAACAAATTAGCCCATTTTTCCAAATATGAACCTGGTACCACTATTATTGCCTGTAAGTGGAGATAAATATGCTCTTGCTACTTGTATTTTATTATTTCTAGTCTTTCAAAATGCAATCTTTATTCTTGGGAAAGAGGAAAAAACTATTGGACCTAAGAACGTGTGTCTTTGGACACTCCAGAGCACTTCCCTATGCCCTGCCTTTTCCAGGTCAAAACCCTTGAACTTCAAGATGCTTTCCTCCCTAGTGAACACATTGTATCAGGCATCACAGCAGTCACAATTTTCTCCAGAGGAAAGCATATGGCCCTTAGCTCCACTTCAGGCAGTGAACCCTGTGGGAGAGTGTGAATAGAAAGAAGACAGAACAAATAACATCTTTTCTACTGGCTCTTGTCTGAAAGGTGCCTCAGCTCTGAGGCAGAGTCAGCTTTACATAAAGAAGAACTTTCAAGCAATCAGGGTGGCCAGAAGATAGAGTGGACTCTCTCATATAGAATCAGTTCCTCACCAGCCAATATGGGCAGCCACTTAGAATTGATTCTGTACAGGGAATTTGAAATAGAAGGTGCTGGACTGGTTGTACAAAATGGCTCTGCCAACCTCAGGAGCCTCTGGGTCTACAAGAGAGCTGAATGGTTTCAAAACAAAACTGTGATATTGTTTGAATGAAATGGAAAGATCCTGCTTAAAAATATCTTCTTCATTGGCGCCTGAAATTCTGTTATCAGTAATTTCTTCCTTTGAGTCAAGCATTTCTCTTTTCCTAAGGTCTTTTCCTTTTTTTGGGAAGGTGTAATAATTTTACAACTTCATCCTCAGAAGAAAAGAACTTATAAAGATCTTTCCCCCGCTTCTGAAAGAAAAAAAGGTGGAACCCCATAAAAAACAACTGGGTGGGAAGCAAAAGAAGAAAGAGGAAAAGGAAAAAGGAAGGAGGGAGGAAATATCCTCTTTCAGAAAGAACTTTGATAAACTCAGTGTGTCAGTGGCCACATCCAATCACCTAGAGTCTTATCGATATTGATAATCATTATTAAAATAAATAATAGTTTGGGCACTTAGTAGGTATCAGGCACTGTGAAGAGCTCTTAACAAACGGAATCAAACAAAACTTCCAAGAACCCAATGAGGTTTTATTATTCCCATTTTACAGATCTGTCAGCTAAGGTTTAGCAGGTTCAGTACCTGCCTAGATCACATAGCTAGAAAACTGAAGCGTCAAGAAACTAATTCAGTGTCTAATCCACAGTTTGGATTCAGTAAATACTTACAGAATAAATACATCAAACTTGAATTAGAGATGATCATGGGGCACTCCTGTATTTTACATCACTACCATTTTTAAAGGGCAGTTTAACTCTAAAATCTGTGCTTATGACCACTCTCCAGCTGCCTGTCATCCTCCTATTTTTCACATTTAATGACTTCAACCTTAGAGATCCCCCAAATACATGCGACATGTGAAATCTACCCTGAAAATAATATACACAAACAAATGAAATCAGAGTTTGCCTTCCATTTGTCTTAAGACATTATTCTTTCTACCTATTACTGACCTCCCTTCTCCTCTCATTCCTTAAAAAAGAAATCATTGCATCGTCGTATTTTCTCACCTAGGAAAGTCTTTGTAAGTAGCAGCCACCCTCATTTCAACACCCCGGGACCCCCCAGGAGCTCCAGAGAGAGGTGTGGTAAGGAGAGCAAATATATCAGAGTGAGGAAGAAATGCTTGCTGAGCTCATTAGCACCCAGGCACAGAGAAGGAGACTGCTATTTTTATCAACTGTACCTTCACTTAAATAAATTTCAGAGAAACTTGACAGAAAAAGGATTCCTTTGGAAATTTTTGTTCCTCCTAATAAGGACAGGCTATCTTGTGTGCCCTTTCTAGCCTGGTAGCTATCCTCAGACCTGTAACATGTAGGGTTGGAAAGGTACCTATGTACATTTCTACATTTGCTCCCTCATGAAATCTCTCTCTCAGCCACTTGCTTTTTGGTTCTAGCCCAGGCACAAACTTGATGGGAAACATATAAAAGCTTTGTAGCTCAGGGGGAGTGCCACCTCCACGACCAGGAATTAGGGCTTTGCCTCTTCCCTGTGATTCACCAGTGGAGTTTTGATCACTCAATGTGGTTCCAATGATATGATTCCTTTAGCCAAGGCTAGTTCATGACCCAATGCATGAATTGAATTCACTTTCATTAGATGAGAATTTAATTATATCCACTTGTTTTCTCATGCACAACCTTGCCAGCATTTTAGGATTGCTCCAGGGTTATTTCCTAGCCTGATTGTGCATCATGCCCATCCTCAAGCCTTGGGCCAAGGTATTTGTCTCAAGCTCGGGGGTCATAGCCACCCAGAGTCTCTGTGCTAACAGCTTGTACTTACAGAATTAGCTCCCATTACTTAAACACACAGCCACACACCCATGTACATGTGCATGTGATACTTGTTGTTTTCAATAAAAGTTAAAAATGAGCCTAGGCCAGGCATAGTGGCTCACGCCTGTAATCCCAGCAAACTGCAAAGCAGAGGTGAGAGGATCACTTGACCCCAGGAGTTCTATGTTCTCCCTGCACAACATGGGGAGACTCTGCCTCTATTTGTAAAAAATATTTTTAAAAAATCTAAAAATACTTTTCCCTCCATTCTTCCTCCCAAAATTTAAGGAGACTTTCAATGACTTCCTGTCTCATAAGTTAGTTTTTCCAGAATCTCTGAAATTGGCTGCTTCTTGAACATTCTCATTAACTACTAAGATTCCTATATTGACTTTTTGAAGATTTGGCAAAATACATCAACAAATTTTAAGACATCCCTATTCTGTGATCCAGCTATTCTAAAGACACTATCTGGTAAATGTGCAAAGAAGTTCACTCCACTATTGGTATCATAGCAACAACTGGTAACAACCAAAGTATCCAAAATTAGGGAACTGCTCCAGTAAGTTGTGGTACTACCATATCATTGGACATTTATCAACTAGTTAAAACCATTTTGTTAAGGTATTTGTTGGTGTAGAAAATATAAACATTCTCTTTTTTTTTTTTTAGCCAGGATCTCACTTACCCAGGTTGGGGGCACTGGCATGATTGCAGCTCACTGCAATCTCCACCTCCCAGGCTGAAGCAATTCTAGTGCCTCAGCCTCTCAAGTAGCTGGGATTACAGGTGTGTACCATCACACTCAGCTTATTTTTGTATTTTTAGTAGAGACAGGTTTTCACCATGTTGGCCTGACTGGTCTTTAACTCCTGGCCTCAAGTGATCTGCCCGCTTTGGGCTCCCAAAGTGCTGGGATTATAGGCATGAGCCACCACATCCAGCCTTAACCATCTATTTTCTAAGTTGAAAAAAGCTACAAAACAGTCGGTACAGAGATGCAACCTCTGGAAAAGCAACCTCTGTGGTCCTATGTGTATCCATCTATCTAGTAGAAATTCTTACGTGGGTATACACTGAAGGACAGACACAAGTCAACAATAGCTCTCTTTGGGTGACAGAATTTTGTTCATTGTACTTTTTCTCTGCTCTGAATATTCATTATTTTTAATTAGTGGGAAACAAATGATAATTTTGAAAGAAAAAATGCTGCTTTTTATTTTCTCTTTTGTCTCTGAAATCCTGGAAATTAGCTAAGAAGAGAATCACAGGTCAGACTTGGCTGCTGTTCACTTCAGCTTCCACTTGGTTTTCACTCTGTTCTAACTGCACTGAACAAATCACAGTTCTCACGAGACTAAACCAAACTCCTTCCCTAAAGATTGGCCCACAGTCTCTTTTTAGAATTTTGTTTCCTTGCAGTCTGTTTAGAAGTATAGAAAACCACTCTTTGAGAATACATGCATTTACCTCCTAACATTTCCAGATTTCTCTCTTGATAAAGTTTAACATTTGATGAGTCAAGAAACCATGTAGAATGGAAAGTATATCATACTACAAGTCAGAGAATAAATACCATAAGTCAGAGTCAAAGTATACCATCCTCTAAGGCTGTCTCATCTACGTTAAAACTAACTGTGGTTTTGGACAAGTCACCCAAACTGAAAGCCGGAGTTTCTGCTCCTCTAAAGAAAAATGAGTACGGAGAGATCCAAGATGGCCGACTACTAGCAGCTCAGGATTGTAGCTCCCAGAGAAAGCGCACAGAACGAAGACGCCACATTTTTAGAAAAATTTTTGTAGCTTACGGATTACGATTCCCAGCGGAGGAGCCCCAGGAGTCCCCAGCGCGACTCTTGCGGCCGGTGTGGCGGTTTTGCCGGCGCTTCAGCACGGCGGTTCTCGGTGCAGAGTAAAGGGGACTAGCTTCCCTTCTGATCGACGTTTGGATCTCCGGGAAGGCGAGTAGGGAAGCCAGACTGGAGATCCCCCGAGCAGAAAAGCACCCCGAATCTTAATGCCGCGGTTTTAGCCGGCGCAGTGGGTTGCTCAGATTTCAGCATTGGGAATCAACAAGTTGGACGTCCACTCAGAGACCTAAATTGAAAGTAGGTAATTACAGAGATGACAGGTGGATAAAATTACAATGATGAGAAGGAACCAGCGTAAAAAAGCTGAGAATACCCAGAAGCAGAATGCTTCTCCTTCTACAGGGGATCACAGTTCTTCACCATCAAGGGAACAAGGCCTGATGGAGAACGAGTGTGTTCCAGTAACAGAAATGGGCTTCAGAAGGTGGATAAGGAACTTTTTTGAGTTAAAAGAACACGCTCTAGCCCAATGCAAAGAAACTAAGAACCTTGAAAAAAGGTTTGGTGAAATACTAATGAGAACAGACAATTTACAAATGAATATAAGGGAATTATTGGAACTGAAGAACACAATAAGAGAACTTC